>CAUYRH010147441.1:42500-140867 GCA_963574655.1 Perodicticus potto | reverse complement strand
TAAAACACAAATGTCTTAAAGCTGTAATTGGGTTAATGAGATGAAGGCTATGTTGGCTAGTAGGATGTAAGCACTCCAATTTGTACAAATAATCAGCACACTGAATCCCATAATGGCACAAATGTATTCATGATCTATGTATAAATGACTTAATAAAAAAAAAGAGCTTAGGCTCGGCGCCTGTGGCTCAACAGGCTAAGGTGCCAGCCACGAACACTTGAGCTGGCGGGTTCAAATCCAGCCCGGGCTAGCCAAACAACAATGATGGCTGCAACCAAAAAATGGCCGGGCGCTGTGGCAGGCACCTGTAGTCCCAGCTATTTGGGAGGCAGAGGCAAGAGACTCGCTTGAGCCCTGGAATTGGAGGTTGCCATGAGCTGTGATGCCACGGCACGGCACTCTATCCAGGGTGACAGCTTGAGGCTCTGTCTCAAAAAAAAAAAAAAAAAAAAGAGCTTAAACTCTAAAATATCTATGAAAAAGAATAGAAAAATATCTTTATGATCTTGGGTTAAGCAAAGATTTCAGAGATCTTCATCAAAATTAAAAACTTTTGTTCTCCAAAAGGCACCATTAAGTATATTACAAATAGCCAGAAGGGAAGTTTTTGGATGTTCTTGAAAAAAAAAAAGACAAATACATAAGGTGATGGATATGCTAAATGCTCTGATTTGATCATTATATAATATATATGTATTAAAATATCAAATTGCATCCCAAATATGTATAATTACAATGCATCAATTTAAAAATAAATAATTTTTTAAAAACAAACAAAAACCAAGAAAATAAAAAATTGAAAGCGGTGACACAAACAGATATTTCTATATTCATCTTCACAGCAGCCTTATTCACAATAGCCAGAAGGGGGAATGAACCCAAGTTTCTTTTTTTTTTTTTTGAGACATAGCCTTAAGCTGTCACCCTGGCTAGAGTGCTGTGGCATCACAGCTCACAGCAACCTTCAATTCCTGGGCTTGAGCGAGTCTCCTGCCTCCGCCTCCCAAGTAGCTGGGACTATAAGTGCCCGCCACAGCGCCCGGCCATTTTTTGGTTGCAGCCGTCATTGTTGTTTGGCGGGCCCAGGCTGGATTCGAACCCGCCAGCTTAGGTGTATGTGGCTGGCGCCTTAGCCCGTTGAGCCACAGGCGCCGAGCCGTACCCAAGTTTCAATTGACAGATAAATGGGTAAATAAAATATAAGCTGTATGTATATAATAGAGTAGTATTCAGTCTTAAAAAGGAAGGAAATTCTGATAAGTGCTGCAACGTGGATGAAATGTGATAACATTATACTAAGTAAAATAAGCCCGTCACAAAAAGACAAATGTTATATAATTCTATTTATGTGAGGTACATAGAACAGTGATATTCCTTGAGATAGAAAGTAGGATGGTAGAAGAGACTATAGCGGTTCTCAACCAGTGGGTCGCGACCCCCTTTTCACATTGCGACATTAGGAAGGTTGCGAACCACTGGACTAGGAAGGAGAATAGATGATTATTGTTTAAAGGGTATAGAATTTTGGTTTTGTAAGGCTAAAAAGAGCCCTGAAGATTGGTTGTGCCACAATGTCAATGTACTTTACACTGCTGAATTATAAACTAAAAATGGTTAAGTTAGTAAATTTTATGATATGGGGTATTTTTATCACAATTAAACATTTATAATAAATGCTCTCCATTTATAAGTCTTCTCCGATGCCCGGCTTCAGTGCCACTGCACTGCTTATCAACCTCTGCTTTGAGGCCTCGTTTTCTGTTCTATCAGGATTGGTTTGAGATTCATCCAGTTGCCAATACCAAAAAAAATCACAGAGAAATAGTGCCAGAGCCCTGACAGAACTGCTCCTAAAGTCAATCCTATCTGGGGCACTTCAATTGTGGGAGCCAATCAATACCCTTTTTATCATTTGGCTAATCTGAGTTAGTGTGAGACAATCAAAATCAATCTAATTGATAATATACTTGGTCTGAAGTATCAGAACACTAAGAATAAAGAAAAGACCCATGAGATTTCTAAGGAATAAGAAAGTACCCACAAAAAGGAATGACAGTAAGACTCGCCTCTGACCTTGCATTTGCAGTGTCCCACGGTGCAGACAAGGAGTGGTGCCCGAATACTTCTCAGAGAAGATAGCTTTAAATCTAGACTAGCAATTAAGTCTGGAGATAGAATAAATACATTTTTAGATATGAAAGGATTCAAAGTTTACCTTTCAGAAGCCCCTTCTTGAGAAGTTCTGTGATAATGTGTTCCAGCAAAAAAAATAAGGAAAACAACAACAAAAGCAGAAGTAATACAACCCAGGAAGCTGGTGAAGCTGGAATGAACGGTGTGCAGGCTGGAGAGCAGTAGCCTAGGTCAGAGTGTGAGAACACGGGGCTCTAAGCAAAAAAGGAGAATGCTGGAGAGGCTGGGAAAACTGAGGACATGGTGAAAACACTTCTCTCTCAACAACAACAAATCCAAGTAAAACAAATCATAGGCTGTATAAGTACCATGGCCCCAATATTATGTAAACTAAAAAGTGACATAATGTTAAGGCTTTGGTGAAATATGGGAAAATTAGGGAGCTCCCTTTGAGTGACCCAGGGCTACTTGACTTAGGAGTAAGCATGCATGAGGTCATGATGACCTAAATCTTATTTAATGATGTTAGACTTTTAGAGTTAAATCCAGGGAAAAGGCACAGAAGGCTTAATCGTGATTATAGAATAGAAAGGTAATGTTAGCATCATTGGTAAAGTAAGAATACAGCAGCCTGAAGAGGAATAGTTGGGGAAAGAATGATGGGAAGAAGGGAGAAGGATTAATATTTGCCTCAGGGAAACTATAGATACTAATTAAGCTGATTAACAAGATGGAGAAAATAGTGCCTTAAACCACCCAAGGCTTAAACTTCTCTCCCATAAAATGAAGTTACAAGGTGGGTAGTTCAGGGCTAGTGCTTTATCTGATGGCTTCAATTTTCCCAGAATCTTGCTGGATTTTTTTCTCTGTCATTTTTACAACATGCTTTCCATCTACCTTCCATATTGCCTCATGGATACACAATGGCTGTTGCAGCTCTAGCCATTACATCTGTGTGCCAAGTAGGAAAAAGAAAGAGGAGAGAAGGGCAAAATAAATCCCTCAGGGGGCTATTGAGTCAGCCCCCTTTATATAAAGGCTGAAGTCCCATGCACCAACTTGTGCTTACATCTCATTGGCCAGAGCACAGTGACAAGGACAGCCATTACAAGAAAAACTGAGAAGTGTAAAACAACTATCTCACCATCTGTGACTCAAGAGAGAAGTATCTAATTTAAAGTGAAAGGTAACCAATTAAAGAATAAAAATTGTAATAGAATCACCAAAAATGGGAGAAAGGAGGGAGGGTATGGTGTGGAGAGTATGCGTGAGTTAAATCTTTATCTTTGATAATGGGACTCAGTGGCATCACACTTAAAGCTTGGGTGCATTTAACCTCCAAAATAATTAAAAGGTTTGAATGTCTAAAGAAACTTGCCTTTGGGATGAAGGGGTGATGGTGGTGAGGAGGTAGAGACAGAGCTATAAATTTTCATTAAAAATCCTTTCTATCGGCTCGGCGCCTCTGGCTCAACGAGCTAAGGCGCTAGCCACGTACACCTGAGCTGGCGGGTTCGAATCCAGCCCAGGCCCGCCAAACAACAATGACGGCTGCAACCAAAAATGGCCGGGCATTGTGGCGGGCGCCTGTAGTCCCAGCTACTTGGGAGGCGGAGGCAGGAGACTCACTTGAGCCCAGGAATTGGAGATTGCTGTGAGCTGTGATGCCACAGCACTCTATCCAGGATGACAGCTTGAGGCTCTGCCTCAAAAAAAAAAAAAAAAAATCCTTTCTATATTACTTGATTAAAAAAAATCCATGTGTAGATATTATTTTGATTAAAAAATCAGTTTATTACATTGGGAATTGAGATACTGCTATATTTCCTTTCTCCTTGGCAAACTGGTTCTGTGGCAGACATTTTTTAATGTCTGTTTTTTAATTCCTGTTACTGGCTTAGAAAGTGATAAAACTCAACCATATTCAGGGCTTTATGTATTTTAATTCTTTCAATTGATTTATTTTTTAAACTTCAGCCATTCAAGTTTAATGTTTTTATAAGTGGACAGACTCTGGCAGGTACGTCCCCCTCTGTTCCTGGAGGGCAGGGCCAACTCTCCCCGTTCTCTGCTTGAAGTGGGGCAGCCAACATCTCCCACATTCATTCCCCCGAGCCACCCCCGTATGCCCAGGGGACTCTCTGCAGGGAAGTCCATTCTCCACCTGCCTGGTCTGCACTCTCAAATCACTGTCCTAATGTCCCTATAATATATTAACAGGCAGTGGCCAAGGGGAGTTCTGCTGAAATAGGCAGTAGTTTGGACCATTTTGGACTAAATCCTAGAATGCACACGGTAATGCTGAGCGATGCAGTTTAATTTATGAGCGTGCAGGTCTGCTGTGAAATTGGGAAATGGAAGTATAAGACATTAGCATTCACATGGCAAGGGCAGGGTCAAGCCCCAAACTGTAATAGGCTTTTTATAGGGAGGATCATGGAGTTTGAAGCAGACATACTGTCCGTTAAACATGTGCTCAGGAACCTCGTCTTTGTATTTCAATGCTGTGAACCGCCTCAGAGATGCGCACTCCTCCTGGGCTTGTGCCCTTAGTATTGTCCAGCACCCTCCATTGTTTTTAACAGCACAACACCTGTATGCACATCTGGGCAGATTAAAAAAAAATAATTCCATGGCTTGGGTGTGGTTTGATCTGCAAGAAGGAAGGCGGGGCAGATGGCTTCTCAACTTCCTTCAAGCGAGGGCATACAAACTATCGTATGGTTAATTTATTTCTAAGTTAAAAAGGGAAAGCAGGGACATTTTTAATTTAAACTTATTGCAGTCATTTGTGCTATTCATGCCATGCAGTCTCTGGTTCAAGGAGCTGGTAAGCCAAAGGTTTTTTTGGCTGACCTTGATTCTCTCATGTCACCTTTCTCACTAATTTTTTAATGCACAGAGCAAAATAACATCTATTTCTGCCTTCCTTGTGAATGAAAATACGTTCTTCCAAAGGGCTCAAAGGAAATATCAAGTGCACCCTAGCAGTAAGTTAAAATAAATTAGAAAAGAGGCTGAGAAACTCCATCATGTAGGCTGAATAATATCCCCCAAAGATATCAGGTCCTAGTCCCTCAAATCTATAAATGTTACTTCATTTAGGGAGGGTCTTTGCAGATGTGATTAAGCAATCACATGTATCTTTCTTCAGAGGGAGGCAGAGGGAGATTTCACACACACACAGCAATATGAGGATGAAAAAAGAGAGAAAGTTGGAGATGCTGGCTTTGATGCAGCCACAAGCTCAGGAATGCTGCACCCACCAGAAGCTGGAAGCAGCAAGGAAAAAATTCCCCCCTGGACCCACTGCATGGAATGAGGCCCTGCTGACACCTTGATGTTACCCTACAGATATTGATTTTGACCTTATGGGCTTTAGAACTGTGAGAACTGTTGTTTTAAACTCCCAAGTGTGTGGTGATTTGTTACAGCAGCTGTAGGGAACTAATACGCACATACCCTCACAGAAGTGCTGCAGGGAAGTTTCAGTTTGTACAAAAGCTCTCCCAAACATTGTATGGGTCTTTGATGGTATTTGAAAAATTCAACTTCCTGCCTCCAGCAAGTGGGATATGAGAGAGTTGAATGTGTAGAGCAGGAGGCTGAGGGCATTTTAAAGCAAACATTTGACAGGTAATTGTGCAGGGGGTGGGGGAGGACAAAGATTTAAGACACTTCCAATAAATTGACCCCAAAGCTCAGATTAGGCTGTGTAGTTATGTGTCAGGGAAGCACATCTTATAAGCAAATATAGCATAATTATTAGCAAATATAGCCAGATGCCCTCAAATATATGTTATGAGGCTGTTCTCAGAGGATTTATCTACAATAGTGAAAAGTTAGTGACATGAATGTCTAGTAACAGGAGAATGCTTAAAGTCCACGTAATACTATGAAGCTGTTAAAGAGTGACACATTTCTACATATACTGACATAGGAGATTATTAACAAGTAAATATTGCATAAAAATGAAGACAGTATTATAATATTATCTCTGTTACTGTAATGTACAGAAAGAATATCTACCACACACACACACACACACACCCCTATATAGGTTTATAAATTCATTACATGGGTGCATATCAAAGACATTACCTCCAAGGGTTTGAGGTAATGGACAAACAGTGGACAGACTTGGGCTTTATTAACATTACTTAATATTAATGTGTTTTTCCCCTAAGCATATACTTTTTCTGTAGTTCAAAGAAACAAAAAAAAGATGAGAATGCAATAAAAAAAATACGCTATGAGAACCTCGTTTAATACGGTGCCTGGTAAACAGAAGATGCCTTCAATAACTGTGTGCTCAGTCTAGAGCTGAGTAGCAAGTGGGCTTTAGAGATTGCCTGTGGCTTCGGGAGGTTTCCTGTTATCCAGCTAATGCCACAGGGCAGGGGCCAAAAATCATTGACCTTTACACCAACTTCCCCGGTGGTGCTGCCATGTTTTTATTTTAAAAAAAGAAAAAAGGCCCAGTCAGTTGCCAAAGTCCCAGGCAAGTGTGTCTTTTGTCTCTTTCACTGAGTCACTATTCACTGACTCAGCAGTTTCTCATAAAAGCCAAAGGAATCTGTCTTTTGAACACTTCCTCCTGAGCAATTCTATATTAGGATGTTTCCAAAGGCTGTCTTACCTCCTGGAAGGGTGGTTTGCTCACCAGTGAGCAGACAGTTTCTGCTTGGTTAGCTTCGTACACAGCCCTCCCTGTGTGTGTGAGCCATAGGCTGGGAAGGCTCACTTGAATGTCCTTTGAAAAGGACACTCCTGGTCTCACTTCTGAGCATACACCGGAAAGGACACACCATCTGTGCTCTACTATATGCAAAGGCAGAACTCTAGAATCAAGAGTCCCCCGTATTTGCTGACATGAAACACTGTTTTGGTTACTGCCCAGTCAGGTTGATCAATGGTCCTCTCAAAAGGCACCGAAACAGCCAGAGGAAACGGGTACCATCCTCAAGCATTCCTTCCAGGGGCACGGGAGAGATGAGTGAGAGTGTGCTCAAAATGCCAAAGCAAAGATGCAATTTCTGGACAACAAGAAACCATGAGCCCAATTACCTTTTAGATAGATAAAAGCAGGAGCAGAGGTTACGTCTATATCTCAAACACGTGCTACATGAGTGTAGTGCCACGAAGGGGACAGCTCTCTGCAAACACTTCTTAAGTGATGGCTCTTAGTGAACAATTACCACTTTTTGCTGAATGAGAGCAACCGATCCTCTCTCTCCTCCATATGACGTGAAGTGTTTATTTTTCAAGGTATGTTTCTCCAAGATTTGCTGCAAATCATAAACAGTCGTGGCACTTTATGATTCCTTATTACAAATTTTACGAAAGACTCTTATCTTCTGTATTTTAAAGAAATTGTTACAAAAACACAGAGATTGGGAGCTAGATTGTTCCTCAAGCAGAGGGAATGCTCTATCTAGAAGGCTCATGTTAATCAAAACCAAAATATTCAACCTTGTTGGTTTTGTGCTTCCACTGGCAGCATGTTAACATCTGGACTCAGCCCTCTATGTTACAGTTGAGGAAACGGAGGACCAGAGAGGGGGTGCTGCTTAGCCAAGGTTACATAGTAAGTTAATTACAGAGCTAGAGTCAGAGTTCCAGGCTCAGACTCCCAGCTCAGGGCTGAGACCCTGTGATCCTGCCTTATAAACTAAGCTCTTTGGTTATGAAAATGTTCAGGTTTTACTTAAGAATACATCCTGACATGTAACCCTCATCACTAGGCCTGATGACACTGACGCTGGGACAAATGTGGAAGATGTGGGCGGTCCCTTCTGTGAAGGTAATAAATGCAGAGAAACAGAAGGCTGAAAGGGACCCAGAGGATCTTCTACTCCATTTCCCTTTCTCGAGGCAGAAGGTGCTGGCATCACACCAAGGGAGAAGTATTTATTTTATTTCTAAAACCTTTCAGGGAAGATGTCATCATCCACTCCCAAGAGGAAGTATCTGATTTTCTTTCAACTGTAGAATCCCACAAATGATCAGAGAAAATCACCACACAGTTTTTTAAATTAAAAAAAATAATAATCCAAAAAAAAATAATCTTCCTCACTTCAGTAACCTCAAAAGTGATTATTTAAAATGACCTCCTAGTTTAATCCAATAAGGACAATTCTTCTGGAAAAGGAAAACATTTTAGAAAATAAGAGCCTGGAGTTATCATGACATCTTCACTATGATTTTTGTAAGAATTGATAAGAGTGTAAGAGATTCACTCAGGCCTGGTCGTGTGAAGAACTTTGAAGGAAAGTATAATATATAGATACCTGTGGAGCATAAATCATTTGAAACATGAAAACTCATGACTTAGAAACAAAATAATGGCTCCCACCATATGATTTCCATTTTAAGTTTCACAAGTCCCCATTTTTTTTTTTTTTGCAAAGTAGTTTCTGTATTAGGCCTTAGCTTAAGAAGGTACATTTCCAAGTGATTGGAATGGAAAAGCAAAATGCAAACAAAATATATTAAAAACTATTCCACATATACTCATAACAAATGATTCAAATGCCAGAGGTTATCTGGAGAGGAGGAAGCCTGCCTCCCACCGTGATATTAGAGAGAAGAAGCTAATCACAGTAGTACTTTATCTGCAGTTGATGCTGCTGACCCCCCACCAATGGCTTCTAACTGCTTTTCCATTAGAACTGATGAGCGTCCAGGCTTTTGAAGATCAAGGGATGCATCTCACAGGCAGCTGCTGGCATTAAGGTGGCCCACATCTGGGAGGGAAGCTCAGGCTGTCCTGGCCTCAGGGTCCCAGGCTGCCTCCCTCATTTATACCCCCATCCCACCCCACCCCACCTGCCAGTGGCCCTTCCAAGCTTCTCCCTCACAGCCATAACTCAGTGCTCCTGTTACAACTCCTTCTCCTGGTCTCTGCTGTTGCAAACCAAGTGTTTCTCTGAATGCTCCCCCTCCCTGCCCAGGTAGAGGGAGACTGGCAGCCTGGGAACCCACAGCTTCCTTCCCCTCCAGACAGCAACAAAACAGCATATCTTGATCACTCTTCCATCTGTATGAAGCCCCCATGGGTCCACCCAGCTTCAGGCCTGATAAGGAACGTTCTAGAGCCTCACAGAGAGGCAATGCTAGGAAAAAGTCAGGGGAAGATCTACCCTGAGCCCGCCCATGCCCAGGCAGGTGCGGGTCCCAGCAGATTCAGCAGCACTGCCATCCTGTGACAGTTTGGGGCTGGTAGAAGAGCTTAAGAGTCAGCACTCATAATCTGGTGAGGTGTGGTCTTCTGGGTCCCCACATAAGGCAGGGGGGACTCAGAGAGGTGAGGCTGGGTAGACAATCCAAGTACCTCTGGTGTGAGCATTTGAGCTGGATAATATTACCGACCACTTAAGGGGCACACATTTCACTTAGATGCTATTACTCCACCTTTGCAGATAAGGAGAACAGGACTCAGAGAAGTTAACTTGTTTGCACTTCACATTGAGCCCATAAGGGGCCCCTGTGTGGACTTCACTGCTCCAACTCACAGGTTCTCAACAGCACAATATTTTCAAGTGAAATTGCAAAACTTTCAAAACCAAACATTACACCTAATTTTGAAATCAAAAACAAACAGATGCCTTGCATCCTCCCTCCCAGGAGAGGGAATTGAGATCCAATAAGCCACCATCTCGTCCCTCCATCAAGAGAGGCTGGGCGTCTCTTAGAAGTGAACGCAGCTCTGTAACCCAGGCAGCGTTCTGCTGGCTGAAACTCTGTGAGTCCAACAGGAACTGCAACCAAGGAAAAGCTGGGGCTTGATGCACTTAGCAGGGAGAGGCACATTCACTTAAGAGAGGATTTAAAAAGGTTCAAAAGTACAAAATGGGTTTCATTTTAATGGAATAATGGAGATAAAATGTTAAAAGACAGAGGATGGTGGGGGTGGGATGCCAGAAGTTCTAGTTTAAGGAATCATTGCTTTCATGAATTTCACCTTAGTGGTGTTATTCTGTCATCTTCTGTATCTAATGCATTTTATAAAAATACTTACGTTTGGATTAAATGGCTCCTAAGAGGTCATCCTGAACATACAGTGGGACTCAGAGGTGTTTTTTTAAAAAATTCAAATGTGATGGGGCACAGGGGCTCAAGTCTGTAATTCTAGCACTCTGGGAGGCCAAGGCAGGAAGACCATGTGAAGCCAGGAGTTTGAGACCAGCCTGAGCAACATGGGGAGACCCTATCTCTACAAAAAAAAAAAAAAAAAAGAATTAGCCAGAAGTAGTGGTGTGTGCCTGTAGTCTCAGCTACTCAGAAGGCCGCGGGAGGAGGATCACTCGAGCTCCGGACTTTGAGGTTGCAGTGAGCTATGATGACACCACTGCACTCTAGCCTGAGCAACAAATCAAGACCCTATTTTAAAAAAAAGGAAAAAAATTCAAATGCAAAAATCTCATTATTCTCAATGTGTCATGGAATAATGTAAAAGGTAATATTGTTAAAAAAAACCCTCATAATTAAAAAAACCTGTTCAGTTAAAAAATAGAAATGAGAAGTTATAAAATGTGTATATGAATTGAAGCCATTATTTTCTGAGCAAACAGATCGTTTATCAGCAAAACTGAGTCTTTCCTTGTCTATTCATAGTCCCATCAGTTTATGTTACATAGAGTAATGCACCCATGTTAACAATCACATCTGGCACCACACTTTTGGAAACAACTGACACACTTGGTGGGGGGCAGGAGGGTGTGGGCAGTGGGCTCAGCTCATTGCCTTCAGGGTCTCTGTGCCTGGCACAGGGCTGGAACATAATCCAGTTTTAGGAAACGCTGGCCGACTGAATACACGAGCCTTCCCCAGGGACCAGTCCCACCCCAGGCAATGGAACTCCTCCAGCAAATCTAGGTTGCCCAGACGTTCCCTCTATTCCTCACTTTGCTCTCGCTGCCTGATTCAGGCAGTCAGCAGAGTGATGACTCAGACCCAGAGTGTGACAGTCTTTCAGAGCAAGGTGAAAGGGACCAGAGGCATCTTCTAGTCTGCGTCACCATTCCATAGGTCAGAAAGTTGGAGACAATCTCCCAAGAGATCGGGTCAGGATGTCACAGTGCCATCCTCTGTCCATCAGGTCAGGACAGGGCCATCCTCTGCCCTCTTGGCCCTTGGTTTCCAGGAGTAAGTAAGAAAACAGAGGCCCGCATTGGGACAGCCCCGAGATGAAGATGACTCTAACCTCTAGACCAGCAGTTCTCAATCTGTGGGTCATGACCCCTTTGTAGCAATGAAAATACATCCTGCATATCAGATATTTACATCACGATTCATAACAGTAGCAAAATTACAGTTATGAAGTGCAATGAAAATAATTTTATGGTTGGGGGTCACCACAACATGAACTATATTAAAGGGTCGGGGCATTAGGAAGGTTGAGAACCACTGCTCTAGACTCTCCTTGCTCGCCACATCTTGCAGGTGAGATCCTTTATGGAGGACTCATACTTGACTGCCTTCTTCTGCCCGGGAGCTGGGGGGGGGGGGCATGAGAGGTACCTGAGTAGCTGAAAAACCAAGCATTTGGCAATTAACTTGCAGAAAAAATAAAGTCAACTTCAAACCAAGTCAAGACTTTGTCCCTACTGACCCATGAGCCTGGAACTGACTCAGAATAGGGGTGGTGAGGAAAAACTCAGCCACTGGCAGTGTGCGCCCTCGCTGGCAGGGGCACAAGCCCTGTGGCCTCCCTGGGAAAGAGAGTCAAATGCTGGGCTACAGATCAAGAGGACAAGCGGGAAACTTTGCCTCCTGTGCTCACAGCTGATTCGTTAATAAGGCTGACCTCCTTCTGATGCTGAAAGCATTTGTGTGCCCTTCAATACTTCTAATAATATCACAAAAATAAGAAGCAAACACAATGCTATCCTCATTATAGTACAGAGGCACAAAGAATTTAAGGCAGGGGCAAAAACGTGTCTCTGAGGAGGCCTACCTCATGACCCATCCTGAGTCTGTCACAATATGAAACCCAGTCCACAGGATCTAAGGATGCCAGTTGGCTGTGGATGCATTACGCGAGACTCTGTATCATAACTACTTTTTCAAGACAAACTTTGAAATGGTTTCAAAGGCGTTGACTGCCATTAATCATCCCTTCATTCAGCAAACATCAAATAGCAGCTACTGTGTGTCCGGCAGTATGCCAGGAACCCAAGAGACAGGACACACCACAGTCCTGCCTAGAGGCTCACCTGTCATGCTGATGGGGGGTGAAGAGGCTCATGATGGTCACTATCCAGGTTGGTGAGAGCTGGCACAAATGGAAAAGGAGGAAGCTTGTGTGCAGAGCCGGGCCCCAACCCCTGCCAGGTTGAGGGAGGAGCTCTAGGAGAATGTAACAGGTGTTTTGAATTTTGAAGGATGAGTAAGAGTTAGGCATAACTGAGTTGGGAAGAGGAAGCAGTCTGCAAAAGACTGGGCATGTGAGAGGCTGAGGGGTGTGTCAACGCCATAATAGGTTCCACAGAGTGGCTAAGGTAGGGGGATAGGATGGTCACCACAATTGACAAGGTTGACCTTGATCCTTTTGGTGGCTGGTGAGCCTCTGCCTGGTTTTATTCAGAGGAGTGATCAATCTACATGTGATTACCTGCGGGTCTCCTGAGCAGCTGAGCAGCTCCCAAGTAAGTCTCCTCCCAAGGCAAGCAACTTAAAGGCCTCATTAGCAGGTAGGTCTCCAGCTAACGACTAAGCCTGCCTTCCCCTCCATAACGCCGTCTCTTTGAGGCCACAGCTACATTCAATTGCATTCTAATTTTAAGAAGTGATAAACATATGCTCAGGCTTCCATTTACAAGTTTTTGATTATCAGCCTGGCATTGTAGCTGCAAATTACCCATTTTCTATTATAATTATTTTTACTTCTCTAGATGAAGAAGGAGAAGAAGCACTTTTAAATTACTGAAGTGGCCCAAGCCACAGAGGCAGGAAAGTAGTAACCACCCCTGCATCTTTTGCCCATGGTAATATAATAGAGTCTGAAGCAGGCTGTGTTAGACCAGGCCTTCAGGATGGGCATGATTGCTCACTGCCGTCAGCCTATCTAAAACCTGGCCTGGATTGCAACAAACCAGGGGAGAGCTCGGCTGGCAGCAGAATTGCAGCTTGTGAGGACTCTCCAAGAGCAGCTCCTTGGGACTGCCCTGCTTTAGGTGACAGGCAGGTCCCTCACACTCTTGGGCACCGACTCTTGCTTTTTCTGCTTCGAGCAGGAATTTTATTAAAAGATGGGAATGTCACTAACTCAGATGCATCCAAGCAACCACTCTGTTTGGGTGTATTATGATTGGAATCCAGCCATGCTAACTTGCATCATATTCCCTCCTACAGAAGACCCAGGGCAGGGCAGGGCCAAGTCTGGCTGCCTTTCTGTTCTGGTAGCAGGTGGTTAGGGATGGGGTTGGGGATAAGCCTTGGTAATTAATGGATGGGAGGCAAGGAATTCAGGTCACTGGCTGAAGTGAAAAGAATTCCACCATGCAGAGTTGTAAACCTATTGGCAGCTTAACATCCTATTTAATTGGCATGTACCACTGATTGACAGACTAGCATGTAAATAAGAACTTGATCATGGCTTTAAAGGTGCTGTGGGCAGTGTTGTTTCTAAAGTGTAGCTCAGTTTAAACAGTTTTGCTATTGGGGTGACTCACTCATTAAGAAATCGTGCTAATCATCCCAATTCCTAAACGTCTTCCATGTGTGATTGTCATTAGTCCTGTGGACAGAGGTGTGGAGGATACAATCTCTGCCTTCAAGAAATTCATGTTAGTGGGGTAAGTCAGATACAGAAATAACAACAACCTGCTACTTAAATGTTCGGAATTCCGTTTGTGGTAAAAATAAAAATCACATTCCAAGTATTACTCTTTTTCATATTTTAAAGCTTCATGGATGACAATAATAAATTCTAATTATAATAAATCCATGATCATAGTCACAATAACAACAGCTAAAAGTGTCCTATGTATGAGGCACTTTTTAGGTCTACTAACTCATTTTGGCAATACCTCCCCTGTGGCTGTCACTACATTGTATTTTGTGTTATCTTTAGTCTTTGCAAACACTGTACAGAGCAGTATCGTCATCTTGTTTCTGATGGGGACTCTGAAGCTCAGGTTAGGGTTAGGGTTAGGGCAGTAGTAGGAAATGCAAGCAAGCCAAAGCTCCCGTAGTGAAGGGCTGGCCAGGCCATTGCACCCCAGCTGCTTTGGGAGGTGCAGAAACCAACAAGAACCCTGACCAGCCCAGGCGGGCTCCCACTCAAGCCATAAACTCTTTGGTATTCAAGATGGGCTTGTTCATTTTTGTAGGAAACAATAGATGTAATCAGCCTGTTAACCATCGTATAGACATTGATCATAACTCCTTTCCTCCAGAGCAAATTACTCTCCTTCCTATGTATCTCAAAATCCTTGCCCAAGGAAAGGAAGGAAAAAGTAGGTCACACCATGGGTAGCAGAAAGTACTTCCGCTCTACTAGCACAGGCAAGGGGGCCTGGGCTCCAGGTTCAACAGGGGTACATCCCATGGGAGTGTGCTGGGGATGTGTTGCAGAGAGTGTTGGGGTGCTTCTGTGATGGGGAGTCTGCTGTGGAGGGGTTTTATGGAAGATGGTGCATAGGGTGTCTCATGGGGAGGTGTGCTGAGAGCAGGGTGGGGTGGGGATGGGTGATGGAGGGGCTGTCATGGGGATGTACCATTAGGGTGCATTGTGAGGGGCTGTGAATGTGTGTGTCCTGGGTGCAGTGGGCATGTTGTGGGGCTGTACTGTGGGGTCCCCTTGAGAGAGCCTCCTGGACTTGAGAACACCATGCTTGCCCACTGAACCTCTCTGGTCCCTGGATCATAAGCTCAGCTCCCACACCCCCACCCACACTCTGTCCCCAGCCTTGACATATCCTGGGCTCAGTATATCTAGTGAGACATCAGGGGCGGTATGTCTGGGGGTCCTGCTGGCTGGAGAGCTTGGGAAGCAGCCTGAGGAGGTCTGTGCAGGTCACATCTAACACGGCACCTGCAGGGCTCACTGCCCAGGTAACCCGCCCTGGCGTGCTCCATGACCAGCCCAGGTGAGGGAAGGAAATGCCCGTGGCACCCTCCCCTGGCAGTAGGGCTCAGCACCAGGGGAGCCCAGTTCAGAGTCCTCTCCCAGTGAAGCAGCCCTCCCACTCCTGGCTCATCCCTCCAAGCTTCCAGCTCATTCCTAGCAAGGCCAATTAGGTGGCAAATGCTGAAGAGAGCAAACTTTTTCTTTGTTTTGAATGTGATGTGTCAACTTTCCCACAACCATTATTAGGAAAGATTTTCAAACATTCAGCAAAGTGGAAAGGATTTTAAAGTGAACACTAGGGTATTCACCACTTAGATTCTATGCTGAATATCTTACTATGTTTAGCATTATTTGCTCCTCTACCCTATCGGTCCCGATTATTTTTTTTGTGCCTTTCAGAGTAAGTTGCAGACAGCAGTGCACTTATCCCTATGCATTTCAGCATGCATGTTGTTAACTAGAGTTCAGTATTTGTTTAGCGTTCTTCTTTCCTGCCTTTGCACATACAATGAAATGGACGCATCTCAAGGGTACCATTTGATGAAATTTTATAAACGCATGCACTCATGTAACTCCAACCCTCATCAACATACAGAATCCCCTCTACCCCAAGAATCGCGGTGTCCCCACTCAGTTTCTCGGTCAGCAACCACTACTGTCGGTTTCCCATTACAGACTAGTTTTGCCTATTTCAGAACTTTACATGTAAATGAAATCTTCTGTGTCTGGATTTACTCAGCGCACTGTTTCTGAGATTTACTCACGTTGCTCTTTGTGTCAGCAGTTTGTCCCTTTCCATTGCTGAGTGGTACCCCATTATTTGGCTATACTAGGGCTTATTTTGCCATTGATGAATTACTTTTTTTTAAGGGAAAGATTTCCCCTAATTGAGGCTGCTCTATAATACACACACACTCTTCCTTGCATTCAGACCTATGTGTCTTGTCAGGCAGAAGATCAGGTGTGGTCGGAATTAGCATAGCCCTCTGGTCTCTGAGAGTGTATAAAGAATGTAAGTAGTATATTTCATCACCATTGTGAGAGAAAAAAGAAAGAAAATCACAGTTTTAGAATAAATACTCCCAAATCGTGATGAGATGCAAGATGATTTCAGGTGAGAACGTAAAAATGCCAACAGATAAAAGTATTTGTTTCTACAAAATTATGCCCTATAACACTAGTTTTCCTACATACAGGGGACATATAGTTTGTTTTATTTTATTATTTTATTTTTTGAGACAGGTTCTCTTGCCCAGGCTAGAGTGCAGTGGTGTCATCACAGCTCAATGCAACCTCAAACTCCTGGGCTCAAGTGAACCTTCTGCCTCAGTCTCTTGAGTAGGTGGGAGAGATATGAACCACCACACTTGGCTCATTTTTCTGTGTTTGTGTAGAAACAAGGTCTTGAAGAGGAATTGAGCTGCAATGAATTCATTGCAGCTCAATTCATAATTGCCAAGTCATGGAGGAAGCCTAAGTGCCCATCTACCCATAAATGGATTAATAAATCGTGGTATATGTATACCATGGAATACTGCAGCATTAAAAAAAGATGGAGACTTTACCTCTTTTGTGTTTACATGTATGGAGCTGGAAAATATTCTTCTTAGTAAAGTATCTCAGGAATGGAAAAAAAAATATCCAATGTACTCAGTACGATTGTGAAACCAATTTATAATCACTCCCACTTGCATATGAAAAATTAAACACAACTATAGCCTAGGATGAAGAAGGAAAGGGGTGGGAGAAAAAAAGGGAGGGAGGGTCGGTCGATAGAGGGTGCGTTAGTAGGGGGACCGCACCTAAGGAGCATATTGCAAGTACAAGTTGGATCTATCAGGTGTAGAACACAAATGTCTTAATGCTGTAATTGTGTAAATGAGGTGAAAGTTACGTTGATTAGTAGCATGTAAGCACTCCAATTTGTACAAATAATCAACACATTGAATCCCATAATGGCATAAATGTATGTATGATCTATGTACAAATGACATAATTAAAAAAAAAAAAAGAAACAAGGTCGTGTTAGGTTGCCTAGGCTGGTCTCAAACTCCTGGCCTCCTACCTTGGCCTCCTAAAGTACTGGGATTATAGGTAAGAGCCACAGTAGCTGGCATGCTTTTTAAATAAACGTTTTTACATGACAAAAAAAACTTGATTTAAAGAAAAATACTAAATAAAGAGGGGTAAAGATAGTAAAAATTAGAGACTTCTATGCAGATCTGTGAGGCATGAATAACATTCTAGAGCAGTGTTTGTCAACCATGTTTATCTCATGGCACACTTGAACCTATAGCTAAACTTCGGTGGCACATGTATGTTGAACAACAACAACAAAAAGACTATACTTGCTGTGCTTTAAACGTCTCTGAAAATAATGTAATTAATGATCTTTAAAAATTTTCACGGCACACCCAAGATCCTCTCACGGCACACCAGTTTGTCGAGGCACAGCTGTTGAAAATCACTGTTCTAGAGCAATAGTTGTCAATCTACAGAGGCACATCAGAACCACCTGGAGAGTTTAAAAAAATATACCCCTATGGGGTCCCACAACCTAAGCCTGGCATATAATCGGTTCAGGTGGATCCAGGCATCAATAGGTTTTAAAATCTCCCCAAGTGATTCTAGTGTGCAGCCTGGGATGAAAAATGTTTTACAAAGTAGTGTTTTTCAAAGACCAGCAGTATGAACATCACCTGGACACTTGTTAGAAATACAAATCCTTAGGTCCCACTCCAGGTATTATCAATTAGAACTTGGGGCTGGGGTTCAACAGGTCTTAACAGCCCTCCAGGTGGTTCCGATGCCTGAAGTTTGAAACCCACTACTCTAGGGTGGGGGGAAAGAGCCCTAAAGGCCACATCTACCTTGCTGCCAAGACTAAGGTTACCATCATCATGGAACTGATGCAGCCCAGGTCAGCCGGGTCTGCCTGATCCAGCCCCTGCGAAGCCCTTTCCCTCCCTGAGTCAGAGAGGATGGGCAACGCCAGGCGGGGAGCATCTGTTGGCCAATTACCAACGGGATGACATCTTAGGGCCCACTGTGTCTTAACCTCAATCCACAAAGCAATTAACCAGCCCCTAGAAAATTGAGAGTTGATTATAATTTTATTTTCACCCTGATTTTTGATTATCAATGACCTCCTTCCACTCCATTACCCTTGTTAATTGAGAATTGACTACACAGTTAAAATGAATGTTTCCTCCACTAGCAGAGCTGTACCAGACTCATCTTAAAGTCCCTCACAGCTCAAAAAATGTGACTAGTCTGCAGACATATTGATCTTATACAATTCATTTCACCAAGAATTTATGAAATTACTACTTAGAGGTCACCTGTTATGCGTTCATACGTCCAACTGCTTACAGGAAAGGAACCGAGTTTTATTTGCAGGAGAACACTGTAGTTAGAGAGCTAAACCACAGAACTTGGCAAAAGCTGGCCTCCTGATTAGCACTGATGTCTCTATTAAAAGATACTCAACACAGTTGTTCACATTTGGTAAAGTCCTTGGAGATAGGTTACCTTCCAGTTAGAGAGAGGATAAGGAAAAACAAACCCTCCCTGAGCTGCAGCTCCTCACCGGCTGGCTATTTCGATAAGAAAAAATACAAAGTAAGAGGAGACTAACAGGAGATCGTGGAATCTGATTATCTTTTTCAATGCTAAGTCTGAAAAATGAACTTTCATGTAAAACCAAAAAGATTACAGAATTTGCCATAGAAAACGTGCTGGGATATCTGAAGTGACAAAGGCAATGCCTATTAAGCAGTATGTACCCTGAGAAAATATCTGACAAAGCCCCACAGGCCTTTTTTCATATTGTAATACCACAAAGGAATAATGTCACTACAGAGGGAAAATCTGCCCACCTGTTTGTGGAAGGACAGTCACACGGTGCAAGGAATCTTTTGATGATCAGACATGCAAAAAAAGACGCATCCAACTGTTTCTTATTTACTGGATTCAGGAACGACAATACAGAGCTTGACAAAAGCATTTGGGCAGCTGGCAACCTCAGAATCAGGACTGGGAAACGACCTCCTTGGGGAGTCTGCCCCCCACGGCTGCCCCACCCACTCTGCTCCTCAGTCCCGCCCCACCTCCTTCAAGGTGCCTCTTCCATCGAAGTCAAATGACTTATTTGTGGGTCTTCTTCCAGAGTGCAAGGCTGTGTCTAGTTTAGCCTAAGACTGAGCATGCCTAGGTGCTCAGTGAAAGCCTTTTTTAAAAAAACGTTTTATTATGAAAAACTATAAACATACAAAAAATAGAGGAAATGGTACAATGAACTGCCGCTTAAAGATCCCCAAATGATCGTTAACTCCTTTCCATATTTATTTCATATTTTCTCGCCTAAAGCGTATTGAGGCACATTATAAATGCCACAACACTTTACCTCTACGTACTTCAAAAATAAGGAAGACTTTCTTATTTATAAGATGATAACACCTGGCGATATTAACAATTAACAAAAATTCCTTAATATCATCTAATAGCGATCTAAATGTCAGTGTACATCTTTTGAAAAGTAAAGCACAGACTCAGTTGCAGTGACTCAGGGAATGGCAGATGTGAATGCCCCACAAAGTCCCTGAGAAGCAAGTATGCTCCATCCCCATGCCACCCGGGATCCCATTCCATCATTCCCAGAGGTGCACGGGGACAGGACGGAGTGTCCCTCTAGTGGGGGCATCCTCCTGGAGATCTGGGGGCTCTCATTCCCACAGGCCCACAGCACCCAAACACCACATTCCCTTCTAGTCAGCCAGCAAATGCCAGTCACCTCCCTTCCATCTGGTGACCAGTTGTGTCCATGAGGCTAGATCTGGAGTCAGATAAACCTACTTTATAATCCTGGCTTTGCCACTGATGAGCTGTTTGACCTTGAACAAACTGCCTAACTTCTTGGACCGTCTATCTCAGCGCTTCTCAACCCGTGGGTGGCAACCCACAGGAACCATATTAAAGGGCTGTGGCATTAGGAAGGTTGAGAACCACCGCTCTATCTGCTCATTTACAGTATGGGAAACAAAGATCTGCCTCAGAGGCCTGTCATGGAGATTAAATAAGACAACAGTCACAGGGCACCTAGCATGCTGCCTGGCCCATAGTAAGTTCACTGACATTCAGCTTCTTTCTGACACTGTGGGTGGCACTGTGAGTAGCCAGTGGCATTAGGGTGAAGGCCCAACAGACGCTCAGGGCTCAGAGAGAGGCCCAAATCTCACCAGATTCCCATGCAGGCCTCTCCATGATGAAAGGGTCACAGGGTCAGCCCTTCCCAGCTCTTGCTTCCTCTGATGTAAGGGGGTGCTGCTGGGTTGGGTTGGAAGTGCTGAAGAATTGAAGGAGGAAGGTTTTGCTGACCCTCGCAGCATGGGGTTCCTGCAGGGTGCCTTTGGCCACCCCACTGGGCCATCTGGAGTCTCCCAGTGGCCTCTTTCTAGCCCTGAACCTCACCGCAGAAGCACCAACTTCAGTTCTTCAAAGACACCTTGCCTGTCAGCTATACTCCCTTTTAATGACCACCACTGCCTACATGAACCACCACAGTCCACTATCAACATTACTGTTTAGTAAGCATCTATCATATTTCAAGATATTTGCTGGGTAATTTTCAGAAATTTAACTCCCTCACTCTAAACTCCAACCTTTTGAGGAAGTTGTTATTCCTAATTACAGGTATGCCGGTTTCCTCTTCTTGTAACAAATTACCTCAAGCTTAGTGGCTTAAATTTGCTTTATTGCAATGTAGTTCTTTATTAGACTGAAGTCAGAAGTGAAAAAGGACTAAAATTAAGGTGTTGGCAGGGCTGTGTTCCTTTGCAGAGGCTCTAGGTGAGAACCTGTTTCCAGTTTCTACCTTCCCCTTCCACCAGCAATGACCCCCCTGGCTTTTCTCTGCTCCATCTCAGACTGACTCTCCTCCCTCTATCGTTCACTTGCAACGACCCCTGTGACTAGACCGGGCCTGCCTGGATGATCCAGGGTACGAACTTCTTAAGGTCAGCAGATCAGCAGCCTTAGTTTCATCTGCAACCTTTATTCCCCATTCCACGGGACCAAACACATGCGTAGGTGGTGGGATTAGGATGTGGACATTTTTGGAGGGCCATTATTCTGCCTCCCACAACAGGTGAGGAAGGCGAAGCTCAGAGAGGGAATGGAGCTTACTCAAAGTCACACAGCTGCTGTTAAGTGGTACTGACTCCAAAGTCAGATTATGGAGACTTAAACTTCACTCTGCCCCTGCTACTTCACTGTGTGACCTCTGGCCTCAGCTTCCTCACCTATAAATTAAAAGGCAGCTTCAACACTAAGATTTCCTCCACCAACCAGTTCGTGACCTTCTGAGCCTCTGGGCTTCCCCCTAACTACACGCATAGATCAAAAAAGTCTGTCCCCACTCACCCGGGGCTCAAGTAATTGCCCATGAACGGTGGGGATGCAGGCTCACGGCCACAGCATTGACACCCTTCCCTCCCAGCTGAATTTTCTGAGGCTTTTGTCCTGGGAACCATGGAGACATGATGTAAGGGCACTTGACCGTTTCCCCCCCACCGCCTCCAAACACACCACACAAATCTAAAGTCAAGTGCTGTCTGCTTTCTTCCCAATCCCCAGCTTAGAGGAAAGCAAGGATTAAGGGTTCTTTGTACAAATGAAAAGAAAAACATAGAACAAGAAAATCGGAGAATAAATGTACAAGAATGTGAAGGCTTGTTTGCTGAGAGTTCCCAAAACAAGACAAAGAAAAGCTCCTCTTCTTTTTTTAATGCTCTTTCCTAAAGAAAGCCCTTTTATTATAGAAATCTTCAAACATAGAAAGGTAGAGAGATTAGCATAATGAACCATTTCTTAACTCTTGGGTCAATCATCACCAATTCAGATACTCTTCGCAGTCTAAAATTCAAATTTTGAATCACCATCCAAGGCAGGCAGTTCCATCATGTTGGTCTTGCAACATCTTTGTTTTAAAAACTGCTCAGCTATCACTCTTTATGATTCTGGAAGGTCAATCAAGATAGCCAGAAAACTTCAACTTCCTGTAAACAAAGATCAGCCTGGGAGTGGACACATGATTCCTGAAGAACAAATCAGATCCCCTTTTCAACCTGGACGCTGGATAAGAGTGTCTTCAGAGATAAGGGGCTATAAACTCCATGCAAACCTGGACCTGTCATCTTCCTTACCTTAGAGAATGAACTAAATGCAGTGGTAAAAAGAGCGTTAAGACAGAGCAGAGATTGCCTATGCCATCATCTATCTGATTACCTGGCTCTAGCTGGGCCTAATGTCCCCCTAATATTCTACTACGATGGCCATAGACCCAGATTTGCTTCTCTAGATTTAGAGAAGTTTCTCTTCCCTAGGGTAGAAACAATCTCTACCCTGAGTGTTCCTAGAAAGCCTTCCTTAAAGCAAAAACCACAACTGTCAATCTTCCTTGTGGAGATTAGAGTTAATTTCACAAAAGCAGTCTGCATTCATTAAAGAATGTTCCGTGTGATTTAAGAATACTACCTTGACAAGGGAGAACTCTGTGTTGTTGGATTTTTATCAGGACAGCAATTCCTCGATGACATCTTAGCACTAGGTGATGACCACTGCCCACGTCCTCTCTCACAACAAACCCCTGCAGGTGCAGGGGGTAGTCCTGGGCTGAGCTGTGTGACCACAAAAACTGGGCTTTGAGAGCAAGCCTTCTGGGGTATGCCCTGTGCATGACGCCTGGCAAAACAGTATAGAACCAGAGGCAACTGCCACTAAGGACTGTGATTACAGGGGCAATGAGAGGAGGGAGAACAGGGCCACTCAGATGCCCGTGCCAGTCCCCTGGCCGGCTCTGCCTTCCACCTCCTTCCTCTGCGCTGTGTGGACACAGCTCCCTGTGTCAGGCAGCAGGGAAACAAGCTACGGCGGCCACAGTCCATAACCTCTGGGAGCCCACGGTCTGCTGAGAGGAGGAATGGTAGGATGAGACGTAAGGCACTGGGGCAAGAGGATGCTAATTTAGTTGCTCCCATGCAAGATGGAACATGTGTGCTATTCACGGCAGCAATGCTGTGACATTTCAGTGCCCACCCACAGAAACCTGAGCAAGTGACAGAAGGTACAGCCACACAGAATACTAGGAGAGAGAGAGACAAATTGATTCTGTGTACTGATAACGATATCATTTCCAGATATATTGTTAAGTGAAAAAAAACTGAAGTGTAAAGTAAGAATGCTGTTTTGTAGGAAGAGGGTGAAATAGAAAAGTAGCTGCACATTCTGAAAGGATATAAAAACATTTAACAGTCACTGTCTATGTGAAGCAGAGGTAGAAAATATGATAGGAGAGGGAATATTTTCACTGTATACATTTACATTGATTTTCCTTAGCTTTTGAATCACGTAAATATGGTACCTATTTTTTTTTCTCTTTTTTAAGCAACAAAACAGAAACCTGTGACATTTTGTGTTGAGGGCCTGTGGCAAGATACGTTTTCCCAAACAGGCACAATAGTATCTCCTGTGTACGTGCTCTTCTTACAATGTGACCATGACACTTTCCCCATCAGGAGGTGGGTCTATGTCCCATCCCCTTGAAAGCAGGCAACCCTGCAAATGTGGCAACAGTGATGCCGCCGGACTTCTGAGGGTAGACGGTAGGAGGTGATACAGCTTCTACGGGTCCTCTTGGTACACCTGTTCTTGGAGCCCCGCTGCAATGCTGTGGGAAAATCCAGGCCACACGACGAGGTATTCTAGACAACATTCCAACTGAGGTCCCAGCTGCCACCATATATCAACTGCCAGGCACTAAAGGCTTTTCTTAAAAAATAAAGACTCACTGATTCATATTGTACATATTTATGGGGCACTTGTGATGTTTCGATACAGGAATACAATGTGTAATGATCAAATCAGGCTAATTAGCATATCCATCACCTCAAACATTTATCATTTATTTACGGTAGAAACATTCCAAATCTTCTCTAGTTATCTTAAAATATATGACAAATTATTGTTAACTATTGTCACCCTACTATGCTATCAAACACTAGAACTTACTCTTCCACTTACCTGTATTTTCGTACCCATTAACTGACTCTCTTCATTCCCTTCTACCCTTCCCAGCTTCCAGTATCGACCATTCTATTCTCTACCTTCATGAGATCAACTTTTTTAGCTCCCACATGAATGAGAACATATGATGTTTGTCTTTCTGTGCCTGGCTTATTTCCCTTAACATCATGTTTTCCAGTTCCATCCATGCTGCTGCAAATGAAGGAATTCCATTCGTTTATATGGCTGTATAATATTCCGCCGTGTATGTGTACCACATTTTCTTTACCATTCATTCCCTGATGGGCACTTAGGGCACTTTAATGTCTTGGATATCGTAAATAGTGCTATAATGAACATGGGAGTGCAGATGTATTTCCCTGATATACTGATTTCCTTCTTTTTGGATATATACCCAGTTGTGGAATTGCTGGGTCATATGGCAGTTCTATTTTTAGTTTTCTGAGGAACCTCCATATAGTTTCCATAGTGGCTGTACTAATTCATGTTCCTGCCAACAGTATACTAGCATCTTTGCCAGCACTTGTTTTTTTGTCATTTTGATAACGGCCATCCTAACTTGGATGAGATGATATCTCACGGGGGTTTTGATTTACATTTCTCTGATGATTAGTGATGCTGAACATTGAAAAAACAATGCCCATTGGCCATTTGTATGTCTTCTTTTAAGAAACATCTATTCAGGGTGGCACCTGTGGCTCAAAGGAGCAGGGTGCTGGCCCCGTATACTGGAGGTGTTGGGTTCAAACCCAGTCCCGGACAAAAACTGCAAAAAAAAAAAAAAAACAACAACAACAAGAAAACAAAAAACATCTATTCAGGTATTTTGCCTATTTATTAATATTTGGGGTTTTTTGGCTATTGATTTGAGTTTCTTTCTTTCTTTTTTTTTTCTTTTGCGGTTTTTGCCACCTCTGGCATATGCGGCCGGCGCCTTACTCCTTTGAGCCACAGGTGCCGCCCATTGAGTTTCTTATATATTCTGGCTATTAATCCCTTGACAGATGGATAGTTTGAAAATATTTTCTCCCATTCTGTAGGTTATATCTTAAGTGAGGAAGCCCTTGAGGTGGTGCCAGCCCCAGCCACCATCAAACTGCTGAACGTCTGAACGAGAGAACAAGAGCAAGAACTGCCTTGCTGAGCCCAGTTCACCCCTAGAATTGTGAGAGATAATCAAAAGATTGTTTTTGCTTTAAGCTCCTTAGTGTTAAGGCATGGTTTTTAACTTGTGCCCTTGTCTTATGCTTGATTCTCCGAGACAGTGCTTTCTCACCAGCTCAAAACAGTGTACCTGTGACTCCAAGGAGGTAGCAGAAACGACCTGATCGGGACAAGTATTTAGTTGGCCCTGTAAATGGAGATATGGTCTAGATCTAAAACAAATGAAACCTGTTGATTCTGGATGCCTCTGGCAGCCACAAGAAGCAGGATCCAACAGGCTAGTAGGCTAGCCATAGGTCTGGGCCCCAAAGAGGGGGTGTGATGGAGGCACGAAATGGGACGTATCTGTGCAAAGGTTATAGTGAAAATCCAAGAGTGTGGATGAAATTGTCCAGGTGGATTGTATGGACAAAAGGATGTCAGGGGACGAACCCTGGGGATGTCCCTCTGCAAATGCAAGCAGAGGAAAGACGGCAGGTAGAGAAGTCAGAGAAGAAACAATCAGAGAGGAGGGAAGAAAATCCCAGGAACAGTTCAAAACGAGGACATGGTCGGGGGTATCAAATGCTGCATAGAAAATACAGACAGAGAAGCCTGGAGGATTTGACAATGTGGAGATGGCTGGTGAACCTATGGTAGAATTCTTCCTGGAGTGGTAGAAAAAAAGTCAAAATCTCAAAGTTTGTCCATTAATACAGATGACTTCAACTACACTTTATAAGAGAAAATAGCAAATAACTTTGGGCTTCCCACTTTACCTTCTGAGCAACATTACAGAAAACAAAGAAGAAAGAAAAAAAATCAAAATGCCCATGGAAGAAGGAAGACCGGCAGGGAGATGGTCATTGACCATCTGAATACCTACATCTGCATGTCAGAGAGGTGGCTAAAAAGGCGCCAGGTGAGCAAACCAGCTGCCTCTAGAATTCTTTCTAATTTTGTAGGGGGACTATACAAGCTTCCTTTGTTGACCATTCCCAGCAATGGCAGGAGCAGATGTGCAAGAGCGTGGGGCGTCCCGAGGCTTCACCTAGTGAAGCAGTTGTGATGACTGGCAGCGGGGCTGCATGGAACACTTTGTAGAGGATTCAGGCTGAGCATCAGCCAGTGATGCCTGCCATGTACACCAGGTTGGGGCTGAGCATGGACAGCAGTTATTTGTCGTTTCAGCCTTCATGAAATGCATCTTGGATGACAACCTAAAGGGAAATGGCTTTACTTCTCAAAAATGCTGGGATCTTAAAATCTTTCTATGCAAATTCTAAAATGCCCATAACTCAAAGCATATGAACTTTAGCCACTAAACCCTATTGTGTCTGCTATGTGATTTACAATTTGAAATCATTTCTTAGAGTAAAGCCTTCATTTATAGTGACAAATGTTCTAATATACTTAGTAAATACATGGAGAGTGTTCCTAGAATCTGCATTACGCTCCAAATTTCTATTGCTATTCCTCCTCCATAGGAATAGAAGTGAAAAAAGCATATAAAATGGATTGGGACCCATGAAACTATAGAGTGAATTAAGCTGAAATGTCAGCACAACCATATTGCATGCCCCAATTGTGAATAGATATTTTGACGAAGAGCTTACTCAATCTTTAATTGGAGATGGAGTGTTCCCATATAAAGGCAATGACTACAGAACATTTATCACAGTGCCTAAAGCCGTAACTACAGAAATTCTCTGCCATCCTTTAGGGTTCGTGAGTACAGTAAATCCAGTATTAATATTAAAACATGGCACTAGAGATATAATCATGGGTGGATACAAATTAGGTTAAATATTTTCTCCAAGTAAATTTTTCTTTTAAAATCATCTTTATCTACTAGAGAAATAAGAGAAGTAATCAAGCTACAGACGAGGAGAAAACACTGTCACGATAAAAATAAATCTTATACACCCAGGCCTTCTTTTAAAGTGTTGGGTCTCAAATTGCACAGCTACAGAATATTAGCGTTCAGCCACTTAAATCAAATAGTGGTAGTCTATTCCAATACACTGCGAAAATACGGTAATATTTTTCTTATTTCAAGTTTCCTTCCCAAGTTTTTTTTTCTTAAACTTTTGCGCTTGGTTACTACTTAACAATAGTCTTCAATTTAGTGTAACCAGGTCTGTGATTTAGTAGGGAGTTATGGATCTGGTTATCTTCCTCGTAGAACACTGGTGATATTCTAGGCATTCAGAGAAGGACAGTACAGCAGACACTCAGTGTCATGCCCGTAGCTCCAGGTCTCACCACCTTGGAGCAAACTAGCCTCGCTTCCAACCGCCCGCATCTGTATCTCTCTGCCCAGGGGCTTTATCTAACAATTGGAACCTGCTAGAAAAATCCAAGAATTAACTCCCCATAAGGAATAACACTCATCCACTGACTGACGGAATACTGTGTGTACATCCGGCCCCCAAGCCCATGAGGGCATAACTCTGGGATGGGTGTTCTACCTGGACTTTGCAGATCCCCAGCAGGATCCCTACCTGGACTTTGCAGATCCCCAGCAGAATCAAAGTCCACATCAGTCACCTGTTTGATAGTGGACTTCCCTGGCTCATCTCCCTACTTCATTCTAGGGCTTCTTGGGATCCCCTCCCATATAAGCTATAGAGATTCCAATCTTATGTGATAATTTCCCAATGTGTGGCCAATGGAAGAAGGTTAATTTAGAGCACACTACTGTCCATGCACTAGGCTTTGGCCTGGATTAGGTAGCAAAAAATACATGTAGATAGGGCCATCACAGGGAAAGCTGGCATTAAGAACACAATATCCAGTTCCTGGGACACTAGAGTACCAAAACCTGCCAGCCAAGAAGCCAGAATCATACGTGGGTCACTACAAAAGTTTTGAGACAGACTGTGTTATGGTCTATCGTTTTACTTCCAAGAAACACAGTTGGCATTGTCCAACTGTTGTCTGATTCACCTGTGCAAGTGTCAACTTCCCTGGCTTAACCGTGTTGCCGGGAGGGCTTCATTTGTCTTTGTCTGTGCATTTCTTGATTTTTGTGTATCTCAAAACTTTCATAAAGACCTACGTACAAGGCTACTCCAGGTGACTGCTAAATGTGTACGTGTGTTTATGCATGTGTGTGTTAGTGATAGAGTGAGCTGAAATTTCACCAATGAGGCCTCCAAAAGTTGTAATTCCAAATCTCCTCCTCCTCCCTTGGTCCCTTGAAGAAGACTAAGAGGCAGAAGCCTTCTTCAACTTAAAAACCATGAGAATCTGCGTCTACAGATCCAAGATGAGGTCCCAACTGCAGGCCATTCAGCCAGAGTCCTGACATATGTCCCTGGACTAGATGGACTAATTGAAGGCAGGATGCCAAGCCTGGCTTTAAAGTTCTGATCAAAAGATTTAAGTCAGGTAAGGCCACAAATGGAGTGCCTTTTGCCAACTTTGAATAGCAGAAAGGTCATTATTTAACTTAGCTCATTTTATGACTTTTAAGAAGTTATAGCAATAATAAAACAATAGAAAGGTTAAAATATGAAAAAATACTATGCATAGTTTTACTACGTATGCACGTCATACTTTCGGAGGGTTCCCTTCAAGTCTGTTTTTCTGAATGCGTCTTTAATGTAATGGCACTGCTCACTGAACAAGAAGGTTTCCGTGTTACTAGTCTTCACCTTTTTAAGCACTGCATAATATTCCGCCAATCTGGTGTTCTGTAATTTGACTATCCTCCTATAATGTATATTCAGATTACTTCCAAGTTCTTACCACTAGAAATAATAATTCAAAGAGTATTTTAATACAGTGGCTCGTCCCATTTTTTGGATTATTTTCTTAAAGCAGAATCCCCGAAGAAGCCAAAAGGTAGTAGCATTTCAGTGGCACCTGAAAGAGGCAGCCCCTCTACTTTTATCATGATCTGTCCTTTGATTACTTACAAAATACCAAATGGGTAACAGACACAAGCCTCCTTTTTCTTACAAAAAACATGAAGAAATAGCCAATAGTATCATAAAAGTTACACAGAAGAAGACCAGTTGGGGAAATTAAAAGCAAAGCAGTCTTTGATATTAAACATAAGGTTTATGCAATAAATACTCATTTCTTATCTTTAAAATGAACGTTTCAAAGTCAACAATAATCTCAAGTTAGACTCTTACACACTAATTCATATAACAGGCATTCTGTCCTAATGATCACCGGCTCCCAGAGAAACTTTCGGCCTTCTAACACTTTCTCTTTATCTGACCTGGTAGGATTCTCTCACTGACACTGACATTCATTCTCTCCCATCTGCCACTTACTGAGCCCCAATTCAGGTTAGTTTGCATCAGTTGTTTTCATCATTCCTTTCCCCTCCAGTTGCACACCGTTTTCTGTGAGCGGCCTGATGGCAGAGTTGCTGATGGCTGTGGATAGGATGCAATTAAGCTGAACCGTATTTGTCAGCCCTGCTCCAAACTCTTCTCTTCAGAACCCTGTGACTAGGGGGAAGGGCCAGAATCAAGGCACGAACCTCTCCACACTTGCCTTTACCTCACTAACTCTGCTCCTCCAAGGCAGCAGTTCCAACCTCCTCCCTGGGCTCTGCCCTGCTTTGACACTTCATTTTTATAAGAGGCAGCAAGGGTGGGGGAGCTGATGGAAGGGGGAAGGTAGACAGAGGATTGGCTCTAATTTAAAACCATCTTAGGAGCACTAAAAAGTTCCAGGTTGACTGATGGACACATTTACTCCTCAGAACCCTTTTCATAAATATCTACCACTTAACATGTACTTTCAAGAGGCATAAATATCGTCGCTGTGTCAGCCTTTATGGGAGGGAGATTTCCAGAACCACTACTTTTCTCCATGGCTAAGAGTCACATGATTATAAACCTATTAAAGCTGTCCCCTGAGAATACAGCCCTTCCGCACCAGCCTTCACAGGGCAGTCAAACCCACCTCACCAAGGGTAGCGTGGAGGCCTTCTCCATCTTTGTGTGGCCCTGCTGGCGTCCTTCCTTTGCTGTGGGGAAGATGGTAGCTCATCTCTTACAATAAGGTCTCCATCCGAGACTGGTAGGGACTGGAGATGTATTTTGTCAAGAGTTCTGGCCAAAAGTAAAATAACTCTCTAGTAATATTTAGGCATGCAGAGGGAAGGTTTCCTGGGGCTGTTTGAATTGTGCCTTATATAAAACCAACACATTGTACTGTGATTACATTTAAGTACACAACCATGATATGATACAAAAATAAGGAAAAAAAATGAATTCTGTCTTATTTAAAATAGGCTTTTGTGTTGTTTTCTCCTTATTCCCAGTGGAACAAAGGGGGCTTGAAAACCTGGTGTCCCCCTGGAGCACTGCTGGTTTCTCATGAGGGGCCGTGCTGAGGGGCACGGCTCTGCGTGGAGAGGGTCACTGCTGGCTCACCATGCCCCAGCTTCAGCAGACAGGTGGGCCCACGCTCTGGACAACAGCAGTCAGCTTTGCCCTTCTTCCCTTTCTGACGGCAGGCACTAGCCACGGCGTGAGGAAATCTATGTTGGGACCTCAGCCTGGTGTGCCCGGGGGTATCAGAGTAGAAAACTGGCCCCCAGGGGGACTCTGTCACTTGGAAGGGAAAGAGCTCTAGTGGCCCCGCCTGGGGATCTTCCCTCAGGTGAGCTGCTGCCACCCAGTGAGACAGACAATGCCGAGCACTGAGCACCCAACCGGTTGACGGCCAGGGGGGCTCTGTAAACTCTCAGCATGATTTTCCCACCTGGAAGCTGAAGCTCAATTGTTTTTAAAAACACACATTCTCAGTAAGATCACTTTGGCAGCATAAAGCAGTGTTTATCAGAATTTACAGAACAATACCATCCAGTGGCCTTCGAAGGTATATGAACAAATGGACATAAAGGCCCACCCTAGTCAGGTTGATACCGCCCGTATTTCTCTCTCTGTCCCACTTTCACACACTGCCAGCGCACACCAAGTTTCTCCTTCAGGGCGGTTAACCCAGTTTATAATCTGTTCCTTGCATGCTTATGTGCTTAATTCTGTCTTTATTAAATCTGCCTCATGATGCGTGTGGGTTCCACAGTGTCAGGACTGTGTCATTTTGACACACCATTGATACCCCCAGGACACTACTTGAAGTATTTGTAGAAGAAAGGAAGAATGGGAGGAGGGATGAGAGGGAGGATGAGAGACAGTGTGTCTGTGGAAGAGCTCACAGCCCAGCAGAGGAGGTCATTCAGGGCAGCTGGAGCAGGGCATGCTGACAAGTGCTCAGGAACTATGGGAAGGCAGAGGAGTTGTTCAGGGAGGCCTCCCTGCACAGGCTCTACCTCTGCAGCTGCCCACGGATTCTGGCTTTACAGGCAGATCTGGCCAGAGGCAGGACCAGCAGGGAGACACAGAGACCCAGACCAGGCATTCGCTGGGCAGGAGGGCAGGCTCAGAGATGGCACTACGGGGTAGAAGGAGAGCAGATAGTTCTGACTTCCAGAAGATGTAGGCATTTTACTCCAAAAACCTATTACAGAGAACCTTAGATTTCCCCCAGAGTCAATTCCCCAGATTCCCAATAGCAACACAATGCCTTATTCCTAATTCCTAGACTGGCACGTGGGTGTGTGTATCCGCGAGAGAAACAATGAAGAAAGAATCTTGAATCCACTGTGGTTTGTTAAACACCATCATGGAGAACTGCACGGCTAAAACAATGGGGCAGGCGCTGCCATCCTCAAGCCTGCACTGCAAATGGAATCTGTCCATCTTTACTGGGGAACTATGACAAACGAGCAAAGACAGACACTGGCTAGGATAAGCCACTTTATTTAAGAGCTTCGACAGCCCAAAGTGGTTTAACATGGATGCATGGAAGATTTATCTAGATGATAAAATGCTTGAACTTGAAAGGCACATAAATTATAATTTTGCAGTTTCTGTTTAACACATAGTCAAGTGCTTTAAGTAATGAATGAAATGCATATAAGGTTGACTTCCTTTCACACAAGCTATCTAGTTAGTGTCTGCGGAGTTTGACTCCAGTGGGACTGAGTTCAGAATCAGTGCCACCCAACTGTGCCTGTGGCATTCAGTCCCTTTATCAGGACTGAAATGTAGTAACAGCAGCTATTGTTGACTGAGCACTTACCTTACTGCACGTGAACTGAGGGCAGCGCTTCACATGCTCATCTGGATTAATGCTCCTAACAGCCCTATAAATTAGGTGTAAATATTCCCATTTTACAGATTCTCAAACAGGTTTAGAGAGCTTTGGTGATGCCTGGGAGGTCACATAAACAATTTCATCTGAATACATAGCTGTGGTCTTCACCCTTAAGCTGCAACATACATGAAAATGCTGGTCCCTCAGCAAATGCTTAAACACATTAGTTATCTTTCCCTATTTTCATACTCCTTTAAAAAACACACACCCTTAATACACAACAAAAAGTTAGCTTCTTGGGCTTGTGTTCATTTATCTGTTCATTCATTCACACATGTCTTTTGGCATGCCTGGTTCTCTGCTATTGCAAGACCTTCTGACAATGTAGCTGCCAAAGAGGACCTTTATCAGGCAGAACACCCCTCTCTGCCGCCAGGCTGATGCTTTCTGGCCAAACCACTGCACCAGATAATCTAACTCCCCAGCTAATCACCCTGCACAGTCCCTCATACTCTCCACTCCCACCCACCCCTGCCTTGTTTCAATTTTTGCCCAGACTAAGGAATAGTATCAATTGTAGTCAACTCCTACATGTCAGGTGCTGCTCTATGTATTTTAGGTACACATTAAATCCCTGCAATAACCCTCTGACATAGGCAGTATTATTATTTCCATTTTAGTTCATTCAGAGGGAGGAGAAGGTGAGAGTTAATATTTCTTCAGGGCCAACTACATGCCACACATGTGTCAAGAACACACAATCCTCACAGCTCAGACACAGCCAGGAAGTACCAGGTCTGTGACCACCAAGCCTGGAGCTTCCCTTCTCTCTTCGCTGGCACACTGCCATGGGCTGAGAGGTGAACAGAGGTGCTGTACAAAGGCTGCCCTTTCCCCTTCTCCCTCGGTTCCCATCTGTCCTCCGTTTTCTACCATTCCCCACAAACTATGCCAGACTCACCCTCGCCTATGTTCCCCCACCCTCCAAACTATGCCAGATTCTACCCTCAGCTGTGTTCCCTCACCTTCCAAACTAAGCCAGATTCTCCCCTCAGCTATGTTCCCCTGCTCTCCGCACCTCTTAGCCAGGTTTCATGGAGCAGATCCTGTGCCTACATCAATATTTTTCAACCTTTTTTTATCGCATGGCACACTTGAACCTATATTTAAACTTCCAGGGCACACAATTAAATTATGTTGATTTAAAAAAGAATAAAAAAATATAAACTTGCTATGCTTTGAACTTTTTTTGAAAATAATTTAATTAACGATCTTAAAATATTTTCATGGCACACCTAAAATCCTCTCATCGCACAGCAGTGTGCCTCTGGTGTACACCAATGGTGTGAATAGAGGCAAAAATCCCTGGTGTACACTAATGGGGTGAATAGAGGCAAAGAAGAAATTGGCCCAAGCCAATAAAATACAGGAAGCAGCAGACAGGGTTTCCTAGAGCCTAAAAAGCTCTCCCAAATTCATGGGGTCCCAAGGCCCAAGGGGCCCTTGGCAAGGGACTACCAGAGTTGCAGCCTCTGGGGACTCTTTTGGCCAGTTTTAGGGCGGGTGGGGGGGTGACACCAAAAGCTGAGAGTGAACAATGAAAGTCAGGAAGTAACTGATGTTCAGTGGAACAGCATGAACCATGCATTTTGGGGACTCAAGAGTTGGTTTTCTGGGAAATTGTACTTAGCAGGAAGCAAAAGCACTTTTCCTGGCAAGGCTAGAGGGTCACAACTCCTTCTTTTGGGCTCTGTCAGGCTTTATTTCAACTGGCTCACCCACCATGGGCTCCAGGAGGACAGGGCCTTGTCTGATTTCTCTCTGATCCTCAGTTAAAATGGGCACCAGTTAAAGGTTTTGAGAATGAACAACTATACCAGTCATCATTTTAGAGAACAGGCTGTTTGAGGGATTCTGCTTAGAACTGGGTATTTCATAGAGGAGGAAACAGGACCCAGGAAGAGGAGTGAGTTTGCTTAGAGGCAGGCACACTGTGTTCTGCACAGAACAATATCTAGCCTCCACCCCAAACATCTTCATCTTTGTTTCAGTTACAGAACCCCCAAACCAGGATAAGTCATTTACATACTACTTTTCCATCCTCTATGGGCAGAACAGTTCCATCTCACACAGCAGGAAGTTAAGGAACTTGCTTTTCCCTAGCTTTCTGCAGGCCAGCCCCAAACACACTCCTTTTCTCCAACAAGCCAACATTCTCTCCCAACAAAATGCATTTGCTCTGGTGTTCTCCACCTTTGCTGGAACTAAATTCTCTAAAGTTTTAGTTGCAGCAGCCTTTATAGCCGGGGACCCTGCTAAACCGTCTCCAGCACCCTGCATTTTCTATCTTTATAGCTCTCACCACAGTTTAAAGTTTACAGTTGTTTGTACCCACACTGGATTGTGACTCCTTGGGGCGGGCCCCACGTTACTTGGCCTACCTCTTCACCCCCAGCACTTAGTCCAGTGGTGGGGACTCTGTGGCACATGGTAAGTTTGTGTTAGATACTGTGCTTATTTTTAACTGTTAAGGGTACAAATGCTGAAGGTGGGATGCGAACTCATGTGTGCCAATCTCTGGTCACAGTCAAAGGGGTACTGAGGTCGATAACGGCGCAAAAACAACCGGTGGCGCGCAGAGGGAGAGCTGGGCTGTTCCCAGCTCCGTTTGACCCGGGACTGGCTCCGCACTCCGTCGCCACCTGTCGCCCAGAAACCGGGGCCCAGGTCTCCGCTGCGGGCCCGGATCTTGTGGGCCAGGCGTCCTGCCACCATCCATGTTTTCGCGGGCGCAGGCACCGGCGCGGGCAGGAACGAGATGCCTGGGGGCCCAGGCTAAGCTTACCTGCGCGTCGCCGGGTTGAGCAGCGATGCTCAGCGAGTTTCGGGGACTGGGGGATCGAGGGCTGAACCGAGCTCTCGGTCAGCGCGCGGCCCCACACCCGAGGATCACCGGGCGTGGAAAGCGCTGAGTCTCACAACGCCAGGCCGCCTTCCTGCGGTATCCCGGGTCTAGCCCGGCTTGCCTCCGCGCTGGGGGCGGGGCCTAAGCTGAGCTTGACCTTGCCCTCCCCCAGCTCCCACGGGAGGACCCAGTCTGAGGACGACGGTCTTTGCCCCGCCCCCTCGCCGAGGGCGTGCCCCAAGGAGACCCGCCCCTGACTCAAGCCCCGCCCACGGGCTCCCAACTGTTGGGAGCGTTTTTGTGCTGCGTGTGCATTTGCTTTTTATTTTCCTTTGTTTTGTATTCCGTTTGTTTCCTACATGTATTTAATTTTGCCTTCTATGTTAAACAACTGAATTAAAAATATAAAAGTAACGTATGAGCACTTTTTACAAAACAAAATTACCTAGATTTGCTTATAATGAAACCGACAGGCCCCTTCTCTGTTTCTCCCACCCACAGCCCTTTTTAACAGTTCTTCCATTTAGTTCTGGTGGTCACCCCCTTGTCGCTAAAAAAAAATAAGCTTACATAGCGATTTTTTGATTTATCTATTGACTTTCTGCCATGTTAGATAAGGATTTACTCTCTTACTGCGCGGCCCTGCTTCCTTCTGACAAATTTACACCTCTGTTCCTAAGCCCTGCACTGGTGAGTGCTGACACCTCAAACCAGTAGTGGATGAAGGTTTTCTGGAGCCTGAAACTTACACAATTGTGGGAGGAGAGGGGAAGAGAGGACTGTTTTTAGAAAAACAATACAGAATTTATGGCATGCAAGTGAACATTTATGTAGAATGAGAAATAATAAAATCTTAAAGCCCTGGAGATTGGGGTTTCTATACCATGAGATTTTCTTAGGTAATTTAGGTTCTGAATTTGCTTTCCTACTGCAATCTGACTTTCTCTGCCTACCCAGAGCTTACTAACTCCCAGCTGCTCACAGGGGTTTGGCAGGGAGGGGCCCAGAAGGTCAGGATTCCACCAGCTTCCGCCAATAGGATTTCCTAATGGACTGAATTGAAGTGCCAAAAAAGAGAGATATCAAGGATGATGTCAAGGTTTTGTGGTTACTGGGCAATTAATTTCCTGCTTTTCCTAGCCACAGTGACACGCCTTCACCTTAGCCTGGGGAGTGTTTTATAAAGTTGACTCTAGACACTGCCTCTCACCTGAGCCTCAGTTCTCACCTAAGGTTGGCTGGGCAGGAACACTGTCCCCACTCTAAGGAGGGTCAATAAAGTTCCCCACTTGTATCAGCACAGGGGGTGTGCAGCTAGCACCCAGATAGCACCCAGGTAAAAGGTACCTCCTGACTCACAACTGGAGACACAGTGTCCATACCCTCTCTAATCGTTTCTCTTGCTCCATGAGGTGACCTTGGGCAAATCACTTTACCTCTCCAAGCCTCAGTTTCCTTTTGTAATTAGAGATAACACCCCTACCACACTGGGTTTGGGGGAGGATTAAGTGGCTTGATATCTAAATGTGCAAGAATAATTATTTTGGGATATTCTCTTATTAAGTCAATTTGTCTCCCAGCAGGATAGGAGGCTTATGAGAAAGTTTAGAGATTTCTAAGAATCCGTGTATAGCATGTGATATCACAAGTTGATTAGAGGCCTAGGATTAGAGTAAGTGAAGATACAAGCAATGATTTCCCCAAGTAGGGAAAGTTTTCTTTTCCTGGGGTAGGGAAGAGGAAGTATCTTGGTCCAGGAAGAAGCCTGGTGTTCTGGGGTGAGAAGCAGTGCCCCCTCGTGATGGGAGGTCAGAAACGTGGATAATAGCCAAGCTTTACCTAACACAAGTGGGGGTGGGGCCAGGGCTGAGAGATCCATTCTGAAGGGAAAACTAACTGCTAATTGTTCAGAGGGGGAATACCTTGAAGCAAGTCCTGTCCTTTGCTTAAGCTCACAAAGGGCTACCAGATCATGAGTATTATGGGGATACTATTTTTGGATCTCCCCTTTATTGGTAAGCTTCATTTCTCTGGGATCCTACCTGCCATTATAGCCCAAGGAGGGTGGCCATGTAATGCCATATCAGGAAGGAGAAGGATTGTTCATAGAGGATGTCTCAGTTTGAGTTCCCCAGAAACAGATAAGATAAGAATGCTAATGCAAGCTGTTTATTTGTGAGGTACAGGCAAGCACAAGGGAAATAGAGAAGTAATACAGTGCAGGAAAGGGAGTCCAAAAGGGATTGTTAAACCAGCAGTTATAATAAGTGATTAGAGTTTTATTCTGGGGGGAAACTCTAGAAAGCAATGTTAAGAACATGCCTCAGACTTATTATTCCCACCCGAGGAAATACTGCAGGAGGTAAGTGTCTAAGGGGAAAAACCTGGAACTGACAGATTAGCTCATAATTTTGAACACTTAAAACATTATTCTAGCCACAAAAAAATGCGTTTACCAAGATAAGATCGAGCTATATTATAATATTATTCTGCAGTTTTCTTATGAAGTTTCAGTAGTAACACTTGGGCTAGTAAACAACACGTGATGGTTTGTCTTGGTCTGAGGACCTTCTAGAAAGCTCACTGTGGGATACTGTAGGACTGTAGGCTATGCCAGCCTCTGCGATTGGATGAGTCTATTCTAACCTGGATTTCTGAGCTTTCACTGAGAAAGAGCAAGCTTTGGCTGGGTAAAAATAAAACGTGAAAAGGAGACTGGTGGACCATTTTCAAATGGTCAAAGAGGGCAAGCTTTTCAATTGCTGCAAGTACTTTAGAAGGTGGGGGTTTTCTTACAGTGAACAGATAATGCTCATGAAAAATCTTTCTTATTAGAGCCATTGAACCAGGCCCCCACAAGAAAACCTTCGTTCTGTCAACCTGGCTCTGTTGCCCATATTCACTACTGAGCTAAAGTGATCCTTTTACATAATGACTCAATTTGTAATAGTCCCTTGCTCAAACCTCCCAGTGGCTTCCACCACAAATAGGGTAAAATCTCAAGTCTCCCCAGGGTCTGCAAAGCCCTCACAAGGTTGGCATTAACAAGCTCTCCACCATTGGCCATCCTCAGGTCAAGTCTCCTTGGCTTTGTTGCTGTCCCTTGGATACACTGGACCTATTTGCCCCCCAGAGCCATCATGTTGCTATTCTCACTGACCAAAATGAAACAGTCCCCCACTTTCAAGGTACCTCACTGATTTCATTAGCTTTCTAATAGACCACCCTATTGAACAAAGTAACAAACACTCCCATTCTGATAACACCCTTTTTACAGTACTTACTACCACTCACTGGAGTGTATTTTTATTAATTACTTCTTTCTCTTACATAAGTGTAAGGTCCAAAAGGGGCTGAGTCTTTATACATTTTGTTCTACGACATATTACCTTACCCAGAACTGTGCCTCGCATCCAGTAGATAGTGAAGAAATGCTTGCTGAATGAATAAATGAATTGAATCCAGCAAATGAAAAATATGATCAGTAAATATACAAATAAAAATATTCTAGAATGCATACTTTCAACTAATCTAGACTGGATTCCTCTCAAATTGGAAAGAATTATTAGAACAAAGAGAGAAAAAATAAAACAAAGTGCCCAAGCAGTATTACATAATCTTACATATAATTATGATTAAGTATTTGACTAAGAAATTTTGCTTTTTTATATTTGACACAATGTCTGTGTTAAATATTTAAGAGAAGGTTAGTTTGAAAGGCTACGTACTCATATAAAAGTAGTAAAAACAAAAAAATTTCTCCTAGTCATTTTAATAATTCAGCATAGTGTTCTGTGGCTTCTGTTGGGGTTTGAGAGCCTAAGATGATAACTGGTTACCTGAAAATAGAGGCCTTGACCAAATATTTAAGATCTCAATTATTTTCATTTTCTGCCTATTTTTTATTCCTATTTCTCACATTTTATTTTTACCCATTCTTTAGTCACACAATTCGTACACTGAAGTTAATAGAAATATTTCATGGATTATTCAGTGCAGCTAAGCAATAAGAGTTTGCTAGAAAATAAGGCCAAAATGGGGCCACCTCACTGTTCTAAGAAAGTAATCTTTTCTTAAAGGTACAGACTATGAATTTACAGAGGTCTCTACCCTTTATTCTGAGGTTTTGTAAGACACACGCACGTCTGCGGCAAAAGAGGCTTTACAGTGGAAAACACTCCCTAAAAACATGTTTCTTGGTGGTGCAATTAAGAAGTCTTATAAATAAGAACTATAGTTGAAACTATAGAATTATAAGTGGACCCTTGAAATTATGGCAAAAAGACACCAAATAGTGCCTGTTTACTAATGAAAATTTTGCACTCTGGTGCCCCCAGCAGTAGAATAAGTTTTGGTTTGCATCTGTCTGGGTTTAATTGTCTAAGGAATGCTCCAATAGCAGCACCAGACACTGTAAGTTTTTCTCTTTCTTTTTTTTTTTCTTTTTCCTTTCCTTTCCTTTCCTTCCCTCCCTCCTTCCTCGCTCTTTCACTCCCTCCCTTCGTTCCCTCTCTCCCTTCCTTCTTTCCTTCCTTTCTCTCTCTCTCTTTCTCTCTTTCTCTTTCTGTGTTTTTTTTTTTTTTTTTTTTGACTGCTGTTGACATGCTGTTTTGACATGCTGTTGCCCAGGCTAGAGTGGCATGACCTCAGCCTAGCTCACTGAAACTCCTAAGCTCCAGCAATCCTCCTGCTTCAGCCTCCCAAGTACCTGGGACTATAGGCATGTACCACTACACCTGGCTAATTTTTCTGCTTTCAGTAGAGAAAAAGTCTTGCTTTGCTCAGGCTGGTCTCAAACTCCTGAGCTCAAGTGATCCTATTGCCTCAACCTTTTAAAGTGCTATGAGTACAGGCATGCGCCAGTGCACCTGCTGATAAGTTGTCTTTATTAATGGTTCTTTTTATTCCACCCTTGTTGCTAAAACCCTAAGCCAGACTTAGAAGTCCATTTGGGCCTACTTGGTACAAAGAGGGCTTCTGGAGATATTCAAAGCTTTACTACCTTGTTTACTTTGGGAATACCCCATCCTTTTGTGATAAGCAGAGAGTACCCAAAGAGGTTTGACCATTTTCTTAAGATTACACACAGCTGGCCAGTGGTGGAGTTGAAGTATAAGTCAAGATTTTTTGATTACAAGTAATGGAAATGGTCTGTTAGCTGAGTAGGAGGGAATTGATAGGTAGATTGGGCCTTCAGAACTTACAGGAATGTTGGAGATCCAAACTTAGCAAGGGGTGGGAAAAAAGCAGCTCTGAGAAACTAGAAAGCAAAAACCCTGGGAATAATCTCTTATCAGAAATAAATAGTCTAGTCAGCATGCCTCTGCAGGGATAGATGATTAAATTACAGAGGTTTTCATGCCCTTATTTCCCTTAGGGGCAAGTTAAAGTCATCAAAGTCTCAGGAAGGGGCCTTTCCCCTCTGGTTGGCCTTGCTTGTCCTGGGAAAGATATTGGCAAACTTCTTCAACTTCAGATGTTGAAGGAGAGTCATCTGAATGTACACTCCTACTAGCATTCTCATGGTAGAAAGAGGAAATTCTTTACAAGGAGATCCAAAGAGAAGAAGGAAGGGATGCAGGGAAGCCTGGGAGCTTTCCTGCCTGGGAGATCCCCAGTGGCCTCCTTGCAAATCCCCTTTCCTTTGACATTAACCAGAGTCAGTTTTTGTTCCTGGTGTCCAAAGAGGCCTTAACGATACCTTGATCAATGCTCAGCTCCCTAAACACACGTGTCAAGCAAGTCCTGGACACTGGTTTGTACCTATGTGTCCAAGGAGCTTGCCTGCCAAAGCTCAGATCAAATATTACCTCCTCCTCCTTGCATCCCTCTCTGATCTATGTTCTTTCAGCTAAACCATGTTGATCTTTGTCTAAGCAAGGCCTTGACCTGCCATGGTCCCTCGGGCTTGGCAAACTCAATGGACTTTTCCTATGTGAATCTGATGCTCACAGTCAGACTAGTCTGGGCATGTCCAGTCTGCCCGACGGGTCTAGCAGAGCCAAAGGTCATGTCCTGATCTTCTCCACTTGCCTAGTGTCTCCTGTCCTGCCTCTGATGAGAACTTTAGAAAGCGATGACAAGAGACAAGACTCTTTAGACAAAGTCAGATCCTTCAACTTTGATCTGTCTTCTGAGAAGAGACTGGCAAGAAACACTGCTCACTCTCAAACTGCAGAGCCCCTGGCGTGAGAGGAGCTTGCAGTCTTTCTTCCTTCCCACTTTTCCTCCTGTCCTCTGAACCTCTTTGGTTCTCCAGGAATCAGATGCTGAAGTAGAGGACAGGTACAAAAGGCTGACAGGGAGTTAACACCTGTGCAAGCAAAAGTGCAGAAGAGGATTGGGCAGGGGAGCTGTGAGACTATGATGTAGACCCATGAGAAGAGTCCTGCCTGGGGCAGACGTGGCCGGGCCCCCACAAATCCATTTTGCTGAGTTATTGGCCAGCCTGAGGATAGCATGGCCTCAGCTGGGAATCTTGAGGCAGAAGCTAATGACTGGAGACTGTCCTTCCCCCAGGGAGAAAAGTCTTTTTTGAAGACAGATCTGAGCAGTACTTCATGTCAGCCACACCTTCTTATCAACCAGTATTCGTTGACAGGAGCTCAAGGAGTGGCCTAGGTCTCAGCACATGGCTCACAGCTCTGGGCCAACATTTCCGGCAGAGAGGGACAGGTTAGGGCTATATTTGTAGTGAGAAACAAATTTTGTTCATATTCCAGATCCTAAAATAATAGCTAGAAGTTGGGTTCTTGAACCTAGTAGCAAAGTCTCGGCCATCAGCCCAGGCTCTGTCTCCTTCCTCTGCTTGCTGGGGCCCTGCCCTGCATGCTTGTTGCCCCTCCCCCAGCTCCACCTGCCCTGGACCAGCACTGTGCTCAGAGGACCCACTGGCTGAGTGAAAGAGGGAATGACTGAATTACGGAATTAGAAAAGAATGATGGTCCAGGTGAAGAAAGCTGTGAGAATAGAACAAATTACATAATGATACTTCAGCAACAGAACTACCAACCAATCACTTAGGGACAGGATGATCATGTTTGCCCTTCAGGGATTCTCTGAAAAATTACTTGACTGTTCATTCAGTGGAAGAGCAGTGTCTGCTTTCTTTCCTGCTTGCTCCCCAGTGATGACAGTGATTCTTTTAGTCTGAACCTATAGCTCCTTGGCTAAGTTGCCATTTCTCCCTTGAAGGCAGCTTTGCTAAAGGCACAGAGAGCACAGATTGTCTGCAAAGGCGTGTGGCTCTATGGATCTCAGGCCAGGAGGTGGTAATTGACTGCAGTAGCCTTCCTTCTGTCCATCTTTATTACATTGCTCTTTGTCCGGATGGCACCTGAGCCTCTAGCCTCCAGTTGTGGCCACAGTTGGTTGGAGCACAGTGCCCCTTGAAGGGAGGACAGCAGGCTGAATGCTCCCTTTCACATGGACCTATAATGACTTAGAGCCATGAACTAATTGGCCTGGCTTTCCTCAGGCAGTTCCAGAGACTGTGATTGGGACTGATGGACAGCCTGCCCCACCAGGAGAGCATGCTGTGGGAAGACAACCATGGGGGGAAGCTAATTCCCCCAAGATCAGTTTTAGAAAGGACAGGTGGAATTTCACACTAAGGCTTTGGTCAAGACTGCCCTATTTTTTCCTTCCAAAATGAGGAAGTCAGAAACATATTAGTAAGTGCTTATCCATTTGCAGTTTTACACACATGGAGTTGGTCAGCTTGGGTTAAGTCATACTGTGGTAACAAACAAACTCCACATCTCAGTGATTTAGAAAAACAAAGGTCAACTTCTGGTCCCGGCTGCATGTCCATCATGGGTCAACAACTTCTCTAGTCACTCTGCGTTTACACACTGACCTTCTTGGGGACATTGTGTTATGACAGAGGGAAGAGAAGGACATGGAGAACCAAAAGCAGGATCTTAATACTTTTGTGCAGAAATAACATGTCATTTTTCTCCATGTTTTAACCTAAGCAACTCATATGCCACTTTAGGTTGAGCAGGATAATCTTCCAGGTCACAGGGCCAAGCCCAGTGTCAATGGAGTGAGAAAGTAGACTGCTCCTGCAGGGAAAGCTAATCTTGTGAATTGTAATGTACAAACCATTTACATTTACATTGAGAAGCTGGTTGAGGAGGTTTAAACGATCTGATAAGCTTTCAGGTATGTGCAAAGCTCTGCACCTGCTGATGAAGGCAAGGATGGCCTCTCCACAAGCAGCATGATGGAGCGGCTCAGGGCCTGAGGTCTGAGGTCTCTCTCAGCTTCTGTGACCTTGAACAAATTAGCTAGCCTTTCTGAAACTCTACAAGGGCTGTTGTGAAGATTAAATCATATATCTGCAAGTGCATAATACATAGGAGATTTTATGGTAAAGTAGTTCACACTTGCTGCAGACAATTTGGAAAATGCAGAAAAACAGGAAGAAAAAAATATACTCAACCACTTCTTGCCACCTGAAGACAACCAGTGTTAAAATTTTGGCATATTTCCTCTGAAAGATAAAAGCATGCTATTTTTAAAGCTGCAGCTGTTTCTGCATTTGGGCAGAAGGACAAGGAAGACATTTGTTTGGGCAGACACCTTCATGGACCTATGAGCTCCCCTCTCTTACTCTCCTTGGCTGGGCTGGATGGGAAACTTTACAACAGAATTCTTGGCATCTTATCTCCCAGAAGTTTTTTAGCCCTCAGTTAAAAGCAGAGAAGAAGGGAGGTTCCAATGTGGGGGCTCTGGAAATTTTAAAAGCCGGGATGTGAATGTGGTTGGAAGCCCAAGAGATTATCCAAGAGAGAGATGGGCATAGGGAGAAAGTGAGGGATATGGGGAGAGGAGGGGCTGGCAGAGATGAAGACAGAGAGCGAGGAAGGGGGATACAGGAGGGCACAAAGAGGAACACACAAGTGGTGGGGAGGAACAGATGTGCATACACACGTGTGTACACAATTTCACACGTATGTACTTGGAGGCAGAGCAGGAAACCCAGAATGAGAGTGACAGCCTGCCCCCTCAGTAAAGATGTGCCAGGCAGGTCTTGCCTGGGGCCCAGCATGTCCAACTTCAGAGACGGAAGCCTGATGTTCAGTTCTTAGTGTTTTCCTGCCCTGCGCCACAGCACCCCCCTTTTAATTATCCTCAAACCTTTAGAAAAAAGTCTGTTGCTGGTGCTATAGGGGACACAGGAGAGGGGTCTGGGTCAGGAGAACAAGAAAGCAGCTTAGGGACAAGAGCAGGGCACAATGGGACAATGCTGAGATCTCTCCTGGGGAGTGATACCTGAGCTAAGAGGAGGGCTTAGACAGTGGTTCTCAACCTTCCTAATGCCACGGCCCTTTAATATAGTTCCTGTGGGTCGCGACCCACAGGTTGAGAACCGCTGGCTTAGAACAAGGGGTGATAGGCCATGCCTGGAAAAATGAAATCTCCTTTTCTCAGAGTGTCCTTGAAATATCAAGGAGAAATCTTCAGATTTTCCTGCTGTTCTGTGAGATTGGGGGTTGATTTATCATATTTTGATATTCAATCTATTAATTGATATATATTAAATATAAAAATGATGGCTATATTGATATATGTATACGTGTATCTCTGAATATTCAACATAGTTGAAATCATACTGTCCATGTATCAGTTTTTTTCTCCTAAGTGCTATATTCCAAACATTCTCCCACATTATTAAAAACTCTCCATAAACATCATTTCAGGGCTTTTACCTTTTAACAGCCACTGAGTTGCCCTCCCTCTGCCTCCCGCTTCCTGCTGCCCACTCCCTTTGTTTTATGAATTCTGTCTGCTGAGCTGGAGGAGGGGCCTCTGACAAGCTCTTTGGTGGCCTCAAATATGGAAAACATGGACCAAGTCACAAGAAGGGTGATTGCTGTGTCCCTCCCCCTCATTACGGGAGCCATCACCCAGATGCTTCCAGAGTGCAGGCACAATTTTGTTATTTGCCATTGTGGTTAATGAAAAGATGAAATTGGAGCCTATGAACACAACATGTAGGCAGTACCATAATTAGCCCTTTGGAAGGTGAAGGATCTACTTTAAAATAAAAGAAAATAGCTTTACTCCCACAATGAAATGGCTGCAATTTTCCAGCTAATGCAGAACCTGCGGTATTTCTGTAATTATGTCCCCCAGGCCTATTATTCGCTGTAATTTCTTCTTTTCTTTTTCTTTCTTTTTTCCTCTTTCTTTATTTTTTACTCCTAAGTAAATTCCCTTCAGTGAAAAGAAGACTCAATAATATTATTTGCAAACAGAAGGACAAAGCTCTTACCTACATGATGAATGCACTTATTTTGAAAAGTAAAAAAATAAAAGGCCAAATAATTAAATTCTTAACATAGTAGAACTGTGCTGTCTAAAATTCAGCCAAACTTGCACAGGCGAGACTTGGACTTATTTCCTGGTGAAAGGGCAGGTGCCCTGAACAGGGAAAGGTGATTTTTCTGGGAGTTGAGCAAACCCTATGGCAAATCACAGGCAGGATGTGGAAACAAGGGAGGGGTGGGGGCAGACAACCCAGTAGACCCCAGACTAGACCCGAGACCATCACCTCACCTCTATGTGCCTCAATTTTCTTATCTGTGAAATGCATAAAAATCCCCACCTTACAAGCCGGTCTGAAACATGCAAAAGTGCCCGGCCATGGCTCAGTGTCTAGAATGCGGTCAGAGCTCAACAACAGTGATTATTTTGTCTATCCTGGGATGGTCGCATGAAGGAACATTTAACACAGACTGAACCTGAGCTGACAATGACTCACTGGCTTCTAATGACTGATGGCTCCAGAAATGTAGACGATGATCAAAGTGAGAATCTTCTGATTTTCTCAATGCAGCACTTTGAGGGGTTTTACAGCAAACAATCTTGCAAGACGGGGGCCTTATCCTGCTTTACACTTGAGGAAACGGAGACTCAGCAACTTGCCCAAGGCCATGCATCTTGTCAGTGACCAAGGGAAGACTTAAATTCCATTCCGTCTGATTCCAGAGTCTACACTCATTTCTTAGCTCAAACCGTGTCCTGGCTTTACTGTGTGCTTATTATTCATCTGTGAAATGGGCATGTTGCTAGTCAGCATGGTCAGATGCATGGCTGTTGTTATCAGGCAGACCTGAATTTAAGCTCCACACCTTCCATTTCCTAGCTGTGTGACATTAGGCAAGGAGAGCACTATCTGTAAAATAAGAGAACTGATCTCATGGATGCTGTGGGCTTAAAAGAGACAGTGTTAGTAAAGCCAGTACGTGCAGTGCCTAGCCTCTCGTAAGCATCCAGTAAAATAAAAGCTTTTATGATAACATTTTCTATGTTGCTATTGTGAGGATTCATGGAGGTCACAGACATGAAAGTCTTTAAAATTGGGAAGTCCTAAATTCATAGTGGCCCCCATCACAATTTTTTTATCAACAACTTCCAAGCCTCTGCTGGTAATAATGGCCATGGGGCCCTTCTAACCCATCGTGAGCAAACCATTCCTACACCTCTTGATGCTCTCAACTCTGAACTGTCCCCAGATATGCAGGGATAGTTACCAAATGAAAATGTTTGCAGGAGGCTTCAGCAGCCAGTGCAGAGGCTTAAGCAGCAATCCCCTGTCCTGATGAGTTTTATTGCAGATCCTAGTCAAACAGAGTCCCTGTTCTCTCAGCACACTGGCACCAGGACCCGGCAGGGGAAGGGGTGGGGGAGTGGCTGATCTGTGATTAAAAATTCACTGTGGATCATCAGCTCACAAATCGTCCCCTTTGGGAAGACTGAAAATCGACTGCAGTGTCAACTTACTGCCCCAGCCTGGGAATCTGTGCCCCTGGTCTGGGGACAGAGAAGTCACAGTCACTGTCTCTGTTGGATCTGAGGGTTGTGGTGGGGGAGGAGAGCACTGATAGGTATATGATGGTCCTTGGGGGCCACATCGTCCTCTTTCTTTCTTCCTTCTCTCCCTCCTTTTCCTTCACTCTTCCCTCTCTTCTTCCCATAAATAACTGCCGAGTCCTTGTTGAGCTGTGTCCTGGTGTAGGCTCTGAGCTAGAGAATGAATCTCACCTGGCTCTGTTCTCGAGGGCTACAGAGATGTAAAGGACAATGGCACTCATGATCAGACATCCTGGAGGGACGTGCAGGAGACACCGAGGAAGCTCAGAGAGGCCTCGGCCTGGGGATGGTGGTGGGTGGGTGTCCAGGAGAGCATTCCAGAAGAAAAGGCATCTGAGCTGAGCCTTTGGGAGTGTTGGGGGGCATTTAGAAGAGCCTCAGCAATGTCTTGGTGACACTTGGGGGATACAAGTCATTTGGCACGAAAGGAGGTGGAGTAGCAATCCAGGGAGACCAAGTATGGGGACAGTGAGGCCAGAGGACAGCATCAAACCCCTATCCTGCTATTTAGCAGCTAGAAAACCGTGAACAAGTTTGTCACGTGAAGAAACTCGGTTTCATTATGTGTGTAAATGACAATTCTAATGCCCACCTCATGGGGACAAATCTCCAGGCCAATGTCTGGCTCTCTGGGCACTCAGCAAATGGTACTTCAGTCTTTCTTCCAGGTGTGGGGATTGGAGAGCTGTGGGTTGGGACAGCAGGCTCACTCATGACTGGCCAGTGCAATTATCTATTGCCCAATTCTCCTAAGTTCATACTGTAGGTGGAATGACAGAAACCACAGTACCTGCAAGACCTCCCAGATCTCACTTCCCTGTGGGGTGTGAGGCTGAAGGGGAGCCCCACATATCCATGCAGCCCCGAGGCAGGCACAACCATCAGCCAATGTGGTGTGTGTGCCCCATGTTAGAGGACTTTGCTGCGGAGAGAACGGAGATGTTCACAGGCTGAATGAACGTCTATGAGCCTTGAGTTTATTTATATATTCCTACCAGCATAAAGGATCTTTGCAGGGGAAGCAGAGATGTTTCCACATCCAGCAGGGCCTGGCACAGAGTGCAGTAGGTGTTGGGAAAGTGGATTCATGAAGTTTCCTCTCCTTCCCATGTTCTGTTTCCCTCCAGTTATGCCTACCCTGCTCAGTACTGTAGGAAGCCCCAGATCACGGGGTTTGGGGAGGTTATCCTAGAAACCAGTCTGCCTATTGCCCTCCTAATATCCTGTTTTCATCTGCACCCAGAGAGCATGGTTTGTAGGCTTGGCCAGGTGAGTCCGGGCATGCTCCATCTTTTCAGAAGGGCCCCCTTCCACAGTCTAGTTAACATGATGTCATCTCATCAGGCCACTGAGGCCTGGGACGGTCAGGTGGTGGGATAGAGGTTTCCCAGGGCCCTCAGATTCACATCATACGACAGCTATGGCTCCTAATATTCAGACCGCCATCCTTACTCTCAGGCCTCTAGTCAATTCATCTACCTCTTCTAGGAAGCCTGTCCAGAGTTCTCTCGTTGCTCTTACTTTCTGTGGCTTGGGTTTCCAGGCTACAGCTACAATGCTACTGGGTATAAGCTACAAGAAAGTCCTATGGCAGACCTCAAGGGAGAGTCTTATCTCTCCCTTATCTGCTCTTGCCAAAAGGCAAATATATCATGTTTTTCCCTTCCCTATGAATCTCTTGTAAAGCCCTCCCCAAGTCTAGCCCTGATAAATAGTGTGGCTTTTGCTGAACGTCTCATTGAAGATGGCATGGGAATTTATATCACACACTAAATACCCCCTCTAAAACATTCTTTCAGCAGCTTCCCTTCCTGCCGCTCTCTCTCCTTTCTCTCAGTCTCCCCTCCTCCGCCTTTTCAGGTATGCTTTTTCTCTCCCACTTCAGGGTTACTACACTGCACAACTCTAGGGGTGCTAGTCACATCGTAGTCCACACATATGATGTCCCCATCCCATGCGAGGCTATACGTGGTTGTCCTGCTATACCTCCTTCAAAAACCCAGCACTAGCACATCAGCCCAAGTTGACCAAAGCTACACCTAAAATGTTTGCTGCCCCAAAGCTCAGCCCTGTCATTTTCACCTCAACACTTTCCAATGGTGACTGTTCACCGTAGGCCTAGGTGAGCCCAACCCCCTGAAAGGTAGTGGATGTCTGGACGCCATGCTTGGTGTCTCCATTTTCCACGTGGGTAGCCTGAAGCTCCAGGGCAGAAGTTACACTGCCAAGTTGAACAAAGCTGCCAAGAGGCACCTCTGGCAGTCACTCTCCTCCAAACCCACGCCTTTCCCCATTGCACAACACTTGTCTTTTTATTTGGAGTACGGAGGGAAAGACTGTGCTCTGTATTTATATTTTATTATTCCTTTAAGGATTTTTGCAATGCTTACACACTACAAAGTGAATGAAGGAATACATGGCAAAAAAGATCAAAACCTTTTAGATCACTGATGCTACGATAGCATGTTGTATTTTTATTTTATGTAAGGCAGTAGCATGGTGACTTAGTACATAGACTTTGGTACCAGATAGCCCATGTTCCAAGCCCAGCTTTACCACCGGCTGGGTGACCTTGGGCAAGGTGCTGAACCTTTCTGTGTCTCAGTTTCCATGTCTGTAATTTGGAGGTAATTACCTTATATTATTGTTGTAATTGACTAAGTTAATAGGTACAAACACTCAGAACAGAGCCTGCATTTTAGTAAGTGCTGTACAAATTTAAGTTATTGTTATAGCTAAAACTGTGGGTTGTTCATTCTGCAGCTTGACTATTCTGAAGAAGGATCAGAAAGCAAAAACAATAGCTAGATCTTGTTCATTCAATAGGCCTTGAGGTCTGGGCAATGATTTTGCGGGTATTTTAACAACTCTGCTGATTAGTGAAAAAAAGAATTGATTAGGTAGCCGAACCACACCAATCTTGGCCTAGGTGCAGATTCAATTATAACCGCAGCGTCAATCGTAGGCTCCTGCAGCCCCAGGAAGCACAGGCTTCCTCAGGCCCTGGCCTTTGGTCACATGCCAATTTGCATGCCTGTATTCAAGTCAACAAAGTAGTCAAAGCAATGATGATGGCAGAGAAAAATCAGGAAATTTCTTTCCTTTTCTTAAAGGAGTAGAGTCCTTTAACGGAATACCTGAGCTTAGACACTCATCCCTTTAGGTCACCTACTAAAAATAATAGATCCCACATCCCCAAGCGTGGAAATTCCATTGACAAACTCAAGCTACACCAACATAGGGATCTAAGCATCTAACTTTGTCACTGGAATTTTGAACTGAATGGATAATTTTAGGAAACAATATTCTAACTATCAAATTATATGCTCAACTTCTACAAAAGATTGAAAGAGATGTTTCTTTTACAACCCTATTTCCAACTTTCCCCCCATTCTAGAATACATTTCATGGCTGGCCAAAGGGCCAAGCAACCAGACTTTATGTAGGAGGGTTCTTCCTTTTTAGCCAGTATCTGGGCTTCCCTGATAAGCCCTCTGTTTCTGGTATGGAAACAGCCAAAATAATCATGATGGGTAAGAATAGCTTTGGAATAAGTTCTGCTCCTCCGCTTTTTAGATTAGTGGCGTTCACACCATGCCACAGCATCCCAGCCCAGGCACAGAGTTGGTCCTCCCTAAGCACGGAGGTGGTCCTTCCCAGACACAGAGCTGGTCCTCCCCAGGAGAGTGCCCTGTAGGATGGCATGCCCAGTTTGTTCCCAAATTATGCATCATTTGTGCTATTTGCAGGGCTACTCAAATCCGCAAATCCAAACCAATACAGGCAAGGTGGAAACTCTTCTGGAGGGAGTAGGGATTTTCCTTTCACCACAGAGAAGTCAGTACATAAGCATTTGTTAATACTTGCTTCCCCAGTTAACACATCTCAGCCTGATTTCCAAATAGCTCTGTGGCCTTAATGGGCTGCAAGGACATTCATTTTTGTTAATTTTGTAGCCGACAATTTCTTCACTGGTGTAGATGGCCTGCAGACTATGATTTGTTAGTTCTCATTAGAAGGGAAAAGATGTAGTCCTGTACTCTCTAGCTTTCATAAATCACATTTCAGGTGGCGTTAGCACGCTAGAACATTTCTGAGCACAGGGCCTGACGTGAATAATCCCAAGGATGTGGGTCTGTGTCGGGCAGCTGGCACTCGGAGCACTTCTATGATCCCATCTGTGATTCACTGAATGTTCGTGCTGAAGCACAGACAAAGGTGAATTAGTTCCAGACAAAAATGCATCAATGCTCTATTGAATAGTCAATTATTAAACGCAAAATGGAAAATGTGGTGAGCAAGGCATGCTGAAGATGTGCCATGTTTGCACAATTTCTAGAAGGAAGGTTGGCATATAATTTTTGAAAAATGAAACAATTCAATGATAAACTGGAAAAAATACACCTTTCCTTAGAGGTGAGTGTGAGATTTCTGTTCATTATTCAAATTTTCTTTTATATCTCCCCTTAATTATGTCTTGGAGCTATCACCTCTTGAAACTCAACATCAGCATTTCTGAAGGGAATAAATGGGAGTGAATTGTCCAATATGGTAGACCATCCAACAATTTTTATATTTTTTGTTTGTTTTGGCCTTTATTCAACTTATTTGTGAATATAGATGTGTGTGCTCTGACTTGATAGAGCTCCAAGCAAAACAGTGCACATCTTGCCTCCTTTTGGACATCTGTGGTCTCAGAGTCTTAAGTGGATGCAAAACACCACCTAAGAAGCTTTCTTCTCTCCAGTCTAGGCTTGCTTCCACATCGCTGCAGACTGTCCTGGGACAGAAGAAGCTGTTGGGTGGTTTATATTCAAAGCACCGCCTTTGCAGCCCCAGCTGTATTATTAAGGACGATGCTAGGCACAGGTATTTTCCTTGACCTTGTCAGGAGTCAATGGGTGTGAATCCCTCTAAGTTTTGCTACTAGCTATAAGTCTTTGGGGAAACCACTTCTCCCTTTACTCATCTATAAAATGCTGAATTTTTAAAAATGAGGATTATTAAAATAATATCTGGTGGTTTGTAAACACATTGAAATTAGATGCCAAATTTTGGAAGCATGTGTGGTTCATTGAGTAGTCTCAACTCAAGTGGGGTATGATCATGACTAGATTTCATTTTCTCTAACCATTGCTTTCAATTGTGCTTGTTGACTCTTTTCTAAGCAACATTCTTGGGCAGATTCTAACACTTTTCTGTCACTGTTAGTTATTAGAAGTTAAATCCAGTTTAAGTTTCTATCTGAAACTCAATCTAGGCCTCCTTCCCTCTCCTGTGACTCTAGGAGCATGTAGGATAGTAAGTATGGTTTGCTCCCTTGCCTGTATTTTTGAGCAGGGAATCTGCTTCCCTCCATCCCCTGCTCCAGGCCCTCCAAGGTTGAGGGCAAGGAGGAGGAAAAGGAGGAGCAGAAGTCTTTCCTCATACCTGAGAACTGGTCAGTAGAGGGGAGGCTGTGCTGTTGGTCCCTGAGGTTTGAGGAAGCTCCAACTTTGGCTAGTGGCCGGTACGGTGGTCCTCTCATCAGTGGAGTATATGGGCTTCAGAGACAGTGTTTGATTTACCCCTAGCTGAGGGCTTACCCATAGTGAGCTGGCCAGAATTTTCCTTATCGTATTCTATATTCCACATTCCTAACTCCTTTTCTGGGAGCCATTGGGAGAAGGAGTCCTTTCTTGTACCAGCTATGTGTCACACAAGGTGTTGAGGGTGTTGGGGAGCCCTCTATACTATGATCTTCATTTTTGCTGCTGCTATGGGCTGCTACAGCCAGCCTCTGATTTTCAGGAGGAGTGAAGCAAGCCCAAGCCCTGTCTAGACCAGTTGTTCTCAACCTTCCTAATGCTGCGATGTGTTTTCATTGTTACAAAGGGGTCGCGACCCACAGATGGAGAACCACTGGTCTAGACGTATACACCAAACTGCAAAGAAAATATATCAAACTTCCCCCCCAATATGTTACCAGGTCATATGTTAACAGGTGAGTGCCAAATTTACCCAAGCCATGCATAAGTATGAGATGCTAGCCCTCTCCTCCTTCAGCCTCCTCAATCTCTATGAGTTTACCCATTGGAGCCTCCTGTGCCTGGATTTGGCAAGGGAGGGTGGTCTTCTTCTCTAACCTCCTTTCTCATTAGGACATTGCTCTTCATCCTTATTAGATAGACTGGTAAAGGACAGGGTGGCTCTGGATGGAGATAGCAGGCCTGGTTCTACCCCTAAGCCCTAGGGCAGGGTAGGGATGTCTGGTTGTAATTGCTTCAGACCCTCCATAGAGCATGTGATACATGGCAACTCCATTCCCCAAGTATTGGGCTTAGTTGATAATCCTGGGACCACAGAAAGGTGCAACATTTTGTTACAAGTGTGCCTATTAGAGTTTGTTTGACTTCATTGCATCCTTACAGAGTCACATGACTCAAAAAGGTTAAGAACTATTGAAATATATGATGTCCAATGAACTTCTAGCTTTCACAATTTATGACTTTAGTTGGAACTGAGGTTCATTTGTATTTTAACATTAATGAGGAAGGTTGGCAAGACAAGGTGACCCTTGCTACCCTTGCCTCTCCAGCAGAGAGTGAAGGCTGAGTGACTGTGCTGTCCTCTGAGGAGGACTCATGTAGAAGGGAGACCCCACCCCTCAGGGAAGGGAGGCCTTGTTAAGGGTAGGTTTCATCCTAGGCTTACGAGAAGGTGCTGTGAGACTTTCCATGTGGACAGAGACCAGGAGAAAGAAGCCACTTGGAGGGAGCCTCCTCTCTGGAGAAGAAATGTTCTGTGAGGTGAATGGTCTCTAGTCCTGCCAATTCTAGTTTATTTTCTCTGGGATTGAAACTCATTCAGGGGACCCCTTTGTGGTCTCAGCATTATTGAAAGGTCTTTGCATCTGTGTTGCTTCTCTGTCTTTCATCACCTCATATCTCCCCTAGACTCCAGTGTGAGGACAGTAGCTCTTTTTAGTTGGGGTAGGCTAGGCTATATTGTGGTAATGAACCAATTCTCAAATCCCAGTAGCTTAGCACAAAAAAAGTTTTTTTTCACTTAGGTAAAGTCTGGAATGGGCCAGCAAGGGCTGGCCTCCTCCTACTGACTCAGGGGACTCAGCATCCCTCCATGCTGGGATGCCACTCTCTTTATACCTGTCTGCTAAGATTTCTATGATAGAGAAAGAGAGGGATGGAGGAGATCTCTTCCTGAGTCAACCTTGGATGTCTTGGGCTTTAATTTTCTTAATTAAAGAAAGCCACATTTCTTCAGAGACACTTCCAGGCATTTTTTATGTCCAAAGGATATTTCTATCTCCACAGTAGATTATTGTAATGTACTTGCCCAATAATGTTACAATGAGTTAGAAGCAGACTTGTCTGGGATGCCCTAGGTCTGGTAATGATACTATACATTTATATAGCACTTTTATTTTTCAAGAACTTTCAGATTTATCATCTCATTTCACTCCTTCAACATCTTTGGACTGATTGGCCACTTCTTCCCTGTACCGCCCAATTGGAGAAGCTGGGCACAGCAGGGTTTGATGCTTCCCTTCTGCTCCCACAGATAGATTTTGGAGACACATGAGTCTCCGATTTAATGATGTAGTAATAATGCAGTTGACTCTCATTCAATGCTTGATGACTGGATCCTAAGTGGAACATAGGAGGTTTCAGTTGTGGAGTGGGGTGGGGCAGCTGAATGTAATGGCTCCTGAAATCCCTTGAAGAGAATTTTCAAAGGCTTTTAAAAATGTGTAAGAATTGTCAAGAAGGAGATTCGGCATTCTAAATTGTTAAATGCAAATCACAGCACTGTTTGGTATGAAACAACATAAAATTGCAATTTTTTAAACAAAAGAAGAAATAAAAATAAAGACTTGGATTTAATTATGGTGGTTTGAACATACGCATTTATCCTTCCTCTCTCCTATCAAAGATTGGCAGAAAAATTTTCCACCCTTTCTTCCTGGTTTTTATAACATGAGAAAAATTCTTAAAGATATTGGTAGAGAGAAAAAAATTATGAAGACCCCAATGGCAATCCCAGCAACAACAAAAATAAATGGGACCCGATCAAGTTAAGAAGTTTCTGCATAGCCAAGGACACAATCAACAGAGAACCTACAGAATGGGAGAAGATATTTGCATGTTATACATCTGCAAAAGGGCTGATAACCAGAATCTGCAAAGAACTTAAGCAAATCAACAAGATTAAACAACCCCATTAAAAATTGGGCGGGAGATGTGAATAGAAACTTTTCTTACAAAGATAGACTAATGGTCAACAAACACATGAAAAATACTCATTGTCTCTAATCATTAAGGAAATGCATATCAAAGCTCATTGAAATATCATCTAACCCCAATGAGTATGGTTGACATCATAATGTCCCAAAACAACAGATACTGGCATGGATGTACAGAGAAAAGAACCCTCATACACTGTTGGTAGGACTGAAAATTAGTACATACTCTGGAGAAAGTAGTATGGAGATTCATCAAAGAACTAAAAGTAGACATATCATTTGATCCTGTAATCTCATTACTAGGTATTTACCCAATGGAAAAAAAGACATCTTATCAAAAAGACACTTATACTGGAATGTTTATAGCAGCATTATTCACAATTGCAAAGATGTATCATTCAATACATGAATGGGTCAATGAATTATGGTATATATATGTATACCATGGACTATTAGTCAGCCATACAAGATGGAGATCTAGTATCTTTTGTAACAACCTGAATGAAACTGGAGACCCTGCTCCTAAGTGAAATATCACAAGAATGGAAAAACAAACATCACATATATTCCATACTAAATTAGAACTAGTTGATCAATATCTATATGCTCAGATGGAAGCCAAACTCAAGGAAATTTAAGTAGGGGGGAGGGAGACAAGGAGATGGGTAAATTCCTACTCAACAGGTACATGGCATGGTCATCCGCACACTTTCTGGGTGAAGGACACGCCCATAACTCTGATTTTAACCTTATAAGAGCAAACTGTGTAATCAAAACATACACACCTCCATGAGAATATGAAATAAAAAAAACAGATGTGGAAAAAAATCCAAATTAAAATCTTTTGAAAAGGTGGAACAAAGAAATAAAAATAGTATAAATCTGCAAAGGCAAAGAGAATAGGAGCCAAGATGATAGTGGGTAAGAGAGCCCCATGTTTGGGAAGGTGAGACAGGTGGAAGAGAGAGATGGAATGCACTGTCTGCAGCAGGGGTGCAGGAAGAACCTGACACTTTGCACACACAACTGGAGGGCCAGGGACAGGAAAGTGCTGGTACCTCCAAAGACAAAGGTAAGACTCACACAGGAGATAGTGGGTGTACAAGGTGCAGGCAGGCCCAGACCTCCTCTATGCCTGGCCACAGGAGCTGGCTCTAGAGAAACTCTACCAGCAACTGAACTCAGGACATTCAACAAAATACAGGGGCATCTGGGGAGATGTTAATGAAAACAAGGATCAAGTAAAAGTCCGTAGTTGATTGAGGAGAGCCAAGCTCATTTCCTTTGCTCAGCTCCCACAAGAATACTGACTTCCTGGCTTATCACCTCTATGTAGAAGTGTTCCAGAATGTAGAACAGAAAAGCAGAAATAGGAAGGAAGGAAGGAAGGAAGGAAGGAAGGAAGGAAGGAAGGAAGGAAGGAAGGAAGGAAGGGAGGGAGGGAGGGATGGATGTAGGGAGGGAGAAAGGGAAGGAAGGAAATTATACACTCAATTTATGAGGCATAAACCTACCTAGGAGTTCCAGAAAAGATTGGTGGGAGGAAATTATCGAAGAGATACTAACAGTATATTCCCAGAACTGAAGGACTTGAGTTTCAGATGGAAAGGGCTTGCCACATGCTCAGCACAGTGGATGAAAAATGACCCACACCAAGGTCAGAGTACCAGAGATAAAGCAAAGATCCTAGAACTTTTGGGAGGAAGGCAGAAGGGAGAGATTAGATAAATCAAAAGATGCTTAACAAGGATGCTCCTCTCACCCTTCTCCTGTCCCCGTGTTCAGCTGTGCATGACTCCTCGGCACAAAGAAAATTCCTCTTAGCCCTGCAGCCATCACAGCTGTTGGGTCAGTGCCTCTGGGAAGTGGAAGTCCCTAAAGCTCCATTGGTAACTTAGCTGCTTTGTTTCAGGTGGCAGGGCTCAGACCAGAACCCAGGTTAGAAGGCAGGGAGGGGGCATCCACTTGCTGAAAATTTTGGTGGAATAGGGTGTCTCCCTTTCTTCAAAGTCATCTAAAAGGAAGGACATCCTTTTGTCAACATGCTTCAGTTGTATTTGACCATTCAAAATGTTTCAAACACATTCAATGGATATTCTCCAAACATCAACTGTGTTCTGTGTGCTGAGCATGGTACAAAGCTTAGTGTTTGAGAAAATTCAAACGAATATCAGAGGTTCCCCGAATGAATAATACCCAGCCCTGCCCTTAAAGATTCCATAACCCAGCACTCAGACTTGTCCAGTTCAGCTCAGCCTTGAAGCTGCCCCCACCTCCCAATGTAAACTGGACATTTCATGCGTACTAGGCTCTATTCTCAGAGTTGGGAAGTCAGACACAGACGTAAAGGCACAGTAACTGCATTCTGGAAGATCACTGTCTTGCTAGGGGCCACGGAAGACAGAAGAGAAATTTGAGTAGTCTCTGCTTCTGAGAAAGCTTCAGCCCATCTGTGAATATAGAGCACAGCTGTTTATATCTAGAGCTGGGTGGAATGGAATTCAGGGTAAGTGAAGGACATGATTACAATTGGGGGATTTCTTATAGATACAGTTTTTATCTTTTCTCTTTTCCTATGTTTATTAAATTCACAAACAAATGAAGAAAAATTAAGAGTACAAATGTTCTTTTATTATAAACACTATTGATCAAATAAAATTGAACTGTAAATCAGTGAAATTTCCCCTGTCCTGGGGTATGGACAGGTGCTATGTCCTGAGTCAGGGATGCCTGAATAACTTCTGTTAAATCTTTAGAGGCAGCCTGGGATTTCTCTCCCAGGAAGGCTTCTAGGACATCCAGGCTGACTGAGGTTCTTTCTCAGTGCCCCAAGTCCTTTATGAGTCCTTCTATCAAAGCATGTCACATGGACAGAAACTGCCTGTTTGCCCACCAGACCATAATTAACTAAGGTCATGGAATGGTTTGCTGAATACTATATAGTTCTGGGCCCGGAACCTGGCACATAGAAAACGAGATGCCCAGAGGATGCTTCTCACAGTACCCAAGACACCTGCCTTGCTCACATAATTGATCACCTTCAGGCTGGCTGGGCTACTGTATGTGGGTGAAAGAACAAATGAGAAGGAATGGAGGGGCCATAGAAGATCCCCTCAGGTGCAGTGAGTCATTTCCAAGTGCATTGCCTCTAGGCCACATGGGCCTCTGGCCTGAGAGGTGGGGGTCACTTTCCTTGCTCCCCGGATGGTTTCCACTTACACTGATGTAAGAAAGAAGATCACCATCGATCTCTTCTCACATGTCCAGTGCAGGCCTACCTGACAAGAAATGGGCATCCAGGGCAGCGCCTGCGGCTCATCGAGTAGGGCGCCGGCCCCATATCCCGAAGGTGGCGGGTTCAAACCCGGCCTCGGCTGAACTGTAAAACAGAAAATTAGCCAGGCGTTGTGGCGGGCGCCTGTGGTCCCAGCTACTCAGGAGGCTGAGGCAAGAGAATCGCCTAAGCTCAGGAGTTGGAGGTTGCTGTGAGCTGTGTGATGCCATGGCACTCTACTGAGGGTGATAAAGTGAGACTCTGTCTCTACAAAAAGAAAGAAAGAAAGAAAGAAATGGACATCCAGAAACTCTGATTTGGAAATGGCAAGCTTAAACTTGTCTTTCTAGCAGCTCATGTCTGATCATCAGAAAGCTGATGATATGTCTTCTCTGTTTCAACTTCGGAATAATGGAAAAACCGTGATACCAATTTGGGCACTGGAGCCAACAAACATGTTAAAATGAGTATTTCTGGATTTGGATGGATTAAAATATTTACAAATCCTAACATAATTTAAAGTCAATCTATTTCATAGGCAAAAGAGCAAAATCCAAGCAGGCAAATAACACAATTTAAAACTGGGCAAAAAATCTGAATAGCCGGTTTCCCAGAGATGACATGTACATGGCCCAAAGGCATGTGAAAAGGCATTAAGGAAAAGAAAATCAAAGCCAAAATGAGATACCACTTCATATTCACTAGGATGGCTATAATCAAAAGGAAAGATAAGTACTGGCAAGGATATGGAGAAATTGGAGCCCTCATACACTGCTGGTGGGAATCTAAAGGGGTACAGACACTTTGGAAAACGGCCTAGTAATTATTCAAAATGTTAAACACAGGAATAGTCTGACAATTCAGCTTGTGAACTCACCCTGGAAAACAGAGCTACATACTTCATTGCTGAGTATCACTACAGTCACCTTTGAAGTACTCCACTTGGGAAGCCACTGATGCTAGAGCCTCGTCCACACTTCAAAGCAATTTTGGAACTTTTTTTCTGAAATAGCCATCATATTACCCTTAATGTCTGGAATGTCATCAACGTGTCCTACTTTCAATATTTTGCTTATCTTCAGGTAAGGAAAAAAGTCATTAGGGGCCAGTTCAGGCAAATAGGAGGTTGTTCCAAGACAGTCACTTTTTACTGACTAAAATCTCCCTCATAGACAGTGCCCTGTGAGCTGGTCCATTGTCATGATGCAAGAGCCACACCTTTTCTATGTCAAGATTTTCAGTTATGATTTTCCTGTTTATCTATGTTTATTTGGTCTGCTATGCTCCTTACAGTCATCTGAAAATTTTGTCACACAATTTGACGAATTTTTGCAATGTTTTTGTCAGTTCTGCTCATTACTAGCTGCCCTGACTTCTCTTTATCAGTGATAACCTTCTCTTCCCTCAGAAAAACATATAATCCATTTGTACACTGATGTTTCCTTCATGGCATTATCCCCATAAACTTGGATTAACATGTCCCTGATTCCACTTCTGCTTTTGCAAAGGTTAGCATGAAATTTAATGTTTGTTTCTTGCTTTAATTCAAGCTCCAGCATTCTCATGATAGCACAAAAAATTATGCAACAACCAGCCAGACACCACCACATGTCAACATGAACACAGCTGTGAGACACTGATATACCAAGGCTATGAAACTATACTGAGTTGTTTGTATAGCACTGCCAATGTTAAGTGCATGGTGGCAAGTTCACAAACTTAATGGTCAGATTGCATAGAGTTACATATAATACAGAAATTCCACTTTTAGGTATATATCTGAGAGAAATGAAAACATGACCACACAAAAATTTTTACTCAAATGTCCATGGTAGCATTATTCATAACAGACAAAAAAGTAGAAATACACATAACACAAATTTTCATCATTTGGTAAATAGATAAACAAAATGTGGTCTACTCCTACAAAGGTATATTATTTGGCCGTAATAATATGTTGGCCATGATACAGCATGGATGAACCTTGAAACATTATGCTAAGTGAAAAAAACCAGTCACAGAAGACCACATATTGTAAGATTCTATTTATATGAAGCATTTGGTAGACAGATTTATAGGAATAGAAAGTAGATAAGTAGTTATCTAGGGCTGGGGCAGGGGGGAGTGGGAAATGACTGCTAATGGGTACAGAGTTTCTTTCTGAGATGATAAAAAATGTTACAAAATTGATTGTGGTAATGGTTGCACAACTCTGTGTTGGAAACCATTAAATTGTATACTATAAGTGGGTGAATTGTGTAGCATGTGAATTATATCCCAATATAACTGTCATGAAAATCTTCGAGCATGGAACCTGCTAGTCTCTCCTACCCAGATTGTGAGCTCTCTCAGGGTAAATTTGGCACCTTTTGTCTTTGTTGATTCTTTTATGGAAGTGAGCACAGTGCTGGGTTCCAGGAAGTTTGCTTGTTGATTGATTATATAAGATAATTGATTCATATCATTTAAAATATGAAGAGTCAATAAGGAAACCCTCCTCTTACCTGCCATTATCAATAGGTGGTGTGTGTGTGTGTATGTGCAGAGATAGTTGACTGTGCGTTAGTCATACCTTCCATTCCTTCCAACGATGACAGACAAGTGAATGAGGTGGAAAAAGAGAGCAGTGAGGAACGAAGAGACCTTCACTTCAATTCCAGCACAGGTAACACCTGGCCTGAAGCTTGGATTCTGGGTCTTAGCTGCCTGCCTGTGAAAGAAAGGGTTGGAGATTAAGTCTCAAAGACATCTTACTGCCTGGATACTTCGTGGCTGAGTCTGGGGGAAAGCTTCTGTTTGGGGTTTGGAACACTAGCTCTGCCACAAGCCTGCAAGGGCTTAAATCCCCTTCGTCCCCTTGGCTCTCATTTTCCTGCGTTTACTAAGTCAGGAGGGGCACTGGGGCATCTCGCTCACCTCCTAGCAGTGCTCTTTCAGATAGGCTCATATCCAGATTGGGGCCTTGACCTTAGCTGTGCTGGTGGACACATTTGTTGGAGTCAAGGATGTTCAGTGGTGGCTCCTTTCCCTTCTATTTCCCAAGCTCAACATGATTTTCTATTTTCTTTCTGGCTAAAATAGTGGTTCTCAACCTTCCTAATGCCGCAATGTATTTTCATTGTTACAAAGGGGTCGTGACCCACAGGTTGAAAATGGCCGGGCTAAAATAACAGAAGGCAGAGCAGTGTGACTGGGGCAGACAGAGGAGAACAAGGAGGAGGAAGACAGGGAGGGGAGGGAGAGAAGAGAGGAGGCCCCAGTGGCCAGGGCTGAAGAGAGGTGGGGGAGGGGTTCTGGAGTTAGCAGTCCCTGCGGAGGATTTAAAGGAGGATGAGGCGTGGCAGGCACAGAGCTGTGGTCATCTGGTAGCTGCCCTTGGAGCCACTTTGGGTGGGTTCCATGAGAGTGGCTACTTTGGGGTTCTGGGTGGCAGCAGGTCTCCTTCTCCCCAGAACAGAGAATCTTCTCTGCCTGGGGTGGTCTCTGTGCACAAAGACTTATCCTGTCTGTACATGCTTTTATCTCCAGGTGATACTAACAAACATTTCCATATTTGCAATAGTAAGTATTGGACCTTCCTACTGATGCAGGACAAGGCGGCCCTACAACCACCGCCTTGGCCCTGGCGGTGCTGATGCTTTGGCGGATGGAGGAACCAGGTTGTGGAAGGGCCGGACACCTGTGCGGAAGACACTGGTGCCTTGCTATCTCCTTCCTGTGCTCTTCTGGCTAGTCCATTTCATGGATGACACCTTGCTGTCTCTTCCTCCTGCAGATCTGACTGGTCAATATCATGTCAGTTTCCAGGGCCTGGGTCTTCATTAGACAGCTGGCTATAACTGATGAACACCCATGCCCTAAGAAGTTCTGGCAAAACAACTCCCTGGGACTATATAAACCCCTGTGAGCAGAGAGCTTAGGGGCAGACCTTGGCTTGACCTCAGAGAGGGAACAGGAGAGCTTGTTCCCCTCTAATGCAGACCTCGGCTGGACCTCGGAGAGGGAGCAGGAGAGTTTGTTCCCCCCCTGGGTCCTCTTTGCCTGGAGGTTTGATTTTTCCTCTACTTGTAATTCTTCTTTCCTGTAAATAAATCCTGACTTACCACTACTCTTGTGGTCCGTAGAAATCGCTGAGACCAAGAACCTGAAATTCCGGTATCACTACCACATCCCCGTGAATCAATTGTTATTATCATCGCCACTTTACAGATGGGGACCCAGCACGCACAGAGACTAAGACACTTCCTACAGCTCCACAGAGCTCAAGTACATCTACTTGTGACCCAAATCTTTCCACTCTATGAGGTAGCTCTTCAGTGAGAGTCTGGGCTTTTCCCTCTCTGCGTAGGAGGCGTTCAGCCAACATCCACAGACATTTTAGGTCTGATCTAAATATGATCCTGTAGAGACAAGGTTCTAACAAAGCAACCTGGTGTGTGTCCCTGAGAGTCTCATTTATTGTCCCCAACAGAACAGTGGGCATTGAGAGTGAACAAACTCTCAATTACCTAAGCCTACCTTTCACTCCTGGGAGTGAGTGTCAGCAGTGGGAGGGAGGCATAAAGTAGTGTCAAACCAACACCATATTCTCAAATGGCCCTCCTGAGCCAACATGCCTCCTGCTACTGGACATGTTCCCAAGAGAGGGCTGTAGCCACCAGCCATTTGGCTGAGGCCAGGTCAGATTTCACACGTGCTGACTTTCCGAGGCTACATCTCTCTGGTAACCATAATGGAGTCTCTGTCAAAATGCTTGTTAAGACTATTTTTAAAAAAGTCTTATTTAGCATCGCAGTGATGCCAGAAATGCAGTCTATAAAGAAAGACGACAAATGATCACTTCCTCTTCCAATTCTGTCCCAGGCCTGAAGCTGGAAGACTTACTGCAGAGTCTATTCTTGGACATTCAAGACAGAAGTCTTTTTATATTATTTTTTTAAATGCCAATCAAAATGTAATGTTATCAGCACTCTTTGAGAGTCTATGTATAGTGAGAGCGCCAATGAGATAGGCTATTTCTAACAGAAGAATTGCCATGATGGAGATAAAGGAAGAGTGTTATGGTAATATACATGTATCTACAGAAGTTGCCAAAAAAAAGTATATACATTTTAAGAAAGGAAAAAAACTGTATTAAAAATGTAATGCTCAATATATACCAATAGCAAAAGATGAATGTGAGCCATGCTGAACACCTCTTGTAATTGCAGAAACCAATGTGACTTGAATATTACAAATTTAATACAGTTTTTCCCTTTTGTAAAATGTGTATACTTTTTTGACACCCTCTGTATATGCATATAGATGAAAGTCAATATCTTCCTGAATACAACCTTCCAGTAGCATCTATAGGATGCCTCTGGTGTGTTAGAGAAGACCCACAGGAATTGTATGTGTTATGAAGGCCCCAGATAGTAACCGCAAACGCTTCTGTAGCACTATCACGGTGCCAGACATTATTTATTTCACTTAATTCTTATGCTCTACTCTGGTAGATGAGTGCTATTATGATGTCCATCTTATACATTAGGAAACTGAGTCTCAGATAGGTTAAGGAATTTGCCTAAAGCCACACAGCTTGTAAGTGGTAGAGTAGGGATTCAAAACGCAGGCAGCCAGGCCCCCAAATATGGCCTCTTACTCCCTGCACTAACTGTTTCTTAAATGTGTGCTCAAGATCATGATGGCAGGGTCAGGGGAGGCTGCCTGGAGGTGGTGAAAGCAGCCATGTTTGGCTCTTGAAGAAAGTCTCCTGCCTCTCATCTGGCCATTCCCCCAGGCGTGCCTCAATGGTGCCTTGTGCCATCTCTTACTATTCTGCTGACCACATCATGTTTTTAGGACTTTTGCCTTTTCTTTCACCCTCACTAACTCTACAAGAGCAAAATCTTTGCCTTTGTCATCTCTGTGCCCTCAGCCCCTAACCCATGGTCTGGCCTAGAGTAGGAGGTCAGCAAACTTGGGCTGAAAGGGGTTGCTCTTAAGAGTTATGAAAGAGGGTAAAGGCATTTCAGTTTGGACAGTCATAGGAACCAACGTTTGACATTGGGAAGGGATATGAGGTTTCCCCCGGGTTTGGAGAGTCCACAGGGAGTCCAGGTTTGAAAGCCAAAATTATAGAGGACCTTGAATGCAAGGAAGAAATAAAATCTGAAAAAATGTAGTCATTTTCTGGCAAATAGGCTTTAGGTATGAATAGCTTGAAGGATTTTGAGACCACCGGGAGTTTTGGAGGTGTCTACTCCATGGAACAACAAATGTAGACCAGAGCTTTGAGGGGATTTCTGGAGGCTTACAAGGAGCATAGAGACAGGAGGCTTGGAGGAAAATTCAGAGAATCAGCAAAGTCAGGAAAAAAATCTAAATCAATTAGAAACAAAAACTGATGGAAATAGACTATGCTATGAGACAGGTGGCAACTCCCATGGGTGTGGGGAACATTTGGCTCTTTGTCCCTTCCCTAGGTGCTGCTGTGAAGAGATGGCCATGGGCTCTGTCCAAAGTTGCCAGTTGGCTGTGTCCTGTTGGACACCATCAGCCCCACATGGTGTTTCTCACCACAGCTATCATTCCTATCATCAGGACTGATATAAGCTTTTATCTTTTCCCCAGGACCGCAGTATTAGATGTATTTTTCTCTTGTTTAAGGAACCAAATTCTTTTATCCCACTCCATCATATTGGAGTGGGAAAAAAGAATTGCTCACCCTCAGCAAAATTGATGCAAATGCCAACTCTGATTTGAAAACAGCCTCATCATTGGGAAGCTGAGTTTCTCTCTTACAAGCTCCTCTGGAGTTCTCAAGGGAAGCAGAATAATCATTTATAAGAGTAATAAAATCATTTTCTTGGTTTGACAGTGTCTGCTTTCCAGCATAGTTGGCTATGAAGTGGGTGCTTATTCTTGGGGCTCTGTTTTGCTAACAGACACTCTATTAAGTGAGCATAGCTGCTGTGGTCTTTCAGCACTGGAAGCCCACTGGACAACCCTAGCTATTAACAGTCACTTAGCGGCAGAAGTCCGGCCAGTTGGGAATGAGGGGCTCCTTGTTTTTTTTTTTTTTTTTTTTGAGGTCAAGTATCACATTTAATCTACAAATATTATGATAGAATATGAAATTGTTTAATAGGTGGCTAAGGCTTAGTGTGGTGGGGAAGACAATGTTATGTGTACTATCACCAGTCTAGAAAGAAAGGATGCCTAAATAGGGAATGGAGCAGGTCTCTTTATTCTTTTTTTTTTTTTTTAATTTGGAGACAGTCTCATTAAAAGATTGCTTAGACTACCAGGCAAGAGTGTCCTGGAGTCACCATCAGCCGAGCCCACAGCAACCTCAGACTCCTGGGCTCAAGTAGTCTTCCTGCCTCAACCTCCTGAATAGCTTGGACTACAGGAGCCTCCCACACGTCTGGCTATTTTTTTTTTTCTATTTTTAGTAGAGATGGGGGTCTCACTGTTGCTCAGGATAGTCTCAAACTCCTGAGCTTAAGGGATCCTCCTGCTTCAACCACGCTAGAGTGTTAGGATTACAGGCGTGAGCCACCATGCCCAGCCAGGAGCAGCCATCTTTAGATCCTCTTCTTTTTCTTTGAGGGCTCCTTGTTGATGGTGGACATACTATTCCCCCAAACCTGAATGTCCCTTAACTCCCCTCAAATTCACTTCCTTCTTCCAGGTTGTGATGGTTAATTTTATGTGTCTACTTGACTGGAAAGGGATGCCCAGATAGGTTGTAATTTATCATCTTGAGGTATGTCTGTGAGGGTGTTTCTGGAAGAGATTAACATTTGAGTTGGTAGACTGAGTGAAGAGGATCCATCCTCGCCAGTGTCGACGGGCATCATCCAATGTTGCTGAGGGTTAGAGCAGAACAAAAAGGCTGAGGAGGGGAGACTTCTCTTCTCTCTTCTTGACTGGGGCATCCATCTTCTCTTGACCTTGAACACTGGAGCTCCTGGTTCTCAGGCTACAGGCTTGGATTGAATTACGCCAGTGGCTTTCCTGGTTCTTGAGTTTGCAGATGGCAGATTGTGGGATTTCTCAGCCTCCATAATCACATAATCCAATTTCTTTAATAAATCACACACATGTACACACACCCACATGCACACACATGCATCTTATTGCTAGTTACTCAGGAGAATCATGGCTAACAACACAGGCTGAGGATAAGTGTCAACTATTTGGTGAGGATGTCCCTGGTTTCCCTTTAGCTGCTAAAGTCCTACATGAGCTGCAGTCTGAACCATTTGAATTAACCCTCAGAGTCTTTGATGCTGCCATCTGATGTGTTAGCTCTCTGTTCTCAATGATCCAGTGATGGCTGATTAAAATATCCCAGGTATGTTCTCATCATAATGTCACTTTAGTTCTTTGAAAGTTACTATTAAACACAGAACTGACATAGAAACAGTCATGGATAACGTTCACTGAGTCCCTACTACTTGTTGAGTGCTTTGCATGCATACCAAGTAAACATTGAAACCCTTTGTTGTGGGTGCTGTCAGCATTTCTGTTTTATAGCTGAGTAAACTGAGGTAGAGTCTAGTGCGGTTAAGTCAGGAGCTTTGCCCCAAAGGCACTGCTGGCTCTCTCGTCCCCTTGCTCATGCGCTCTCCCTCATCTGTTTTTCCCTCCCCTACTCCTCTGCTGGGATCTGAGGAGCTCCTCATACTCCTGCCTTTACCTCTTGTCCGCACAGGGCCACTCTCTCCAGGTCTGTTTGTTGACTACTTATTTATTCCTTTCCCCAACCCCTAATTACCATACCTGTTCCTCTACCTTTCACAAGCTCTTATTCTAAGAAGTTGTACTTTAAAAAGGCATGTCTCATTATAAAATCTTTGCCGTTGTTTTGTGTACACTTGGATATTCATTTATGTAAAAAGTATTGCCCCAGAAAACCCATTCTGCTTCTGACTTTTTCCATTGGTATCACCATGCTTTTAAGTCTTTCTATTTTGATTTATGTGCATTTGGTCCACAGCGTCTTACGGCTGCCTGGTATTTTATTCTCCAGCACATTTTACTTAATTATCCCTCCAATGATGGACCCTCGAGCTTAACTTCCTGCTATTAGAATTAATAACACTGTTGATAAACATTCTCATACTGGTTCCCTTATTAGATATCTGCCAAATCTTTGGGATGTATAAATGGGAATGGAATTGCCAGCCTATTATAGACATGAATACCCATCATTTTACTAAATTCTTCTAAATTGCTTTTCAAGACAGCTGTACCAACTTAAGACTCCTAGCAAGCAGGGCAAAGTGTTTCCAACTTCTCACATCCTCATCTCAATTATGAATTACCCACTTTTCTAATTTCTGTTTCCCTGATGGGTATAGAACTGCCTCATTCATGATTTAATTTGTATATGTTGATTACCACAAGTAAGAGCATTAATGCATTATTCATTTGGCTTTCTATTCTGCGAATTACCTATTCATATCATTGCCTCTTAAAATACATTGAGTTTTCCTTCTTTTTCTTGATGAGTTAGAGTTCTGTGGAGAGCTTAGAGTTTAGATATTAATCAATTATTGGTACATCTCTTTCTATCTTTCTAGTTTGTCACTGATCTGTTAACTTTGTGGTGCTCCTGTTAAATCCCATGACTGCCAAATCATGATGTTTATTCTTTTTATCCCCTTATGGTTTGTGCTTTTAGATATTTGATTATACATAGTCAAGTACATTTTCTACTATGATTATACATAGTCAAGTACATTTTCTACTATTATATGTTTCCTTTCCATGTTAGATGTTTATTCCATTTGGAATTTTTCAGCATAAAATAATTGTCCAGCTTTCTCTTTCTCCTTATGGCAAGTCAGTTTCTCCACACTGACTAAACAATCTTCTCTCCCCATTGCTCTGTGGTACTACTTTGATCATATGTAAGTTCCCATATATGCATGACACCATTGGTCTATTGGGTATCCTCAGTCTTTTTCATTACTATGCCAGTAAAATACTGTTGTTATTACTATGGCTTTTTAGTAGGTTATACTATCCTAGCGTGAATCTCTTCTTTTGGCTCTTCAACTTTTATTGACTTAGCAATTTATGACACTGCACTCTTACTTAAAAATACAGCACAGCTCCTGGGTGAAGGGCTCAACTGCAACTTGAACTTTACCTAACAAATGAAAACAATGTAAACTAATAATTTGTACCCTTATATTCATCTGCAATTAAAAAAATAATTGGAAGGGAGTTGTCAAGTTTCTTTTTTTTTTTTTTAAATCCAGCTGCAATTTTGATAGGAATTGCATTGAATTTTATATATTCTGGAAGGCATCATATTTACTATATCAAGCTGCCATTGAGCATGGTATATCTCTCCAATTACTCATATTTTTATTTATATTTTCTTATAGAGTTAAAAATAACACCATGAAAGTCTTTTTATAGATTCATAGATACTTTATTGCTTTTGTCTTTATTATGTGTGCTATTTTTGATTATTGTATATCCTATTTTTGTCCTATTGACAATGTGGTAGAATGTGAGTTTTGTGATTATTTTACATCTAGCTGCCTGGCTGAATTATTTTAAAGGTATATTAGCTGGCTGTAGATTTTTTGTTACTTCCATAAGGAGCATGTTATTTTTAAAAAATGATAGCTGTGTATTTCATTTTATTTTTTACTCTTTTACTTCTTTTTTCTGGTCTTTTAGCATAAGCAAGCACCTTCTTTTAGTGCATGGTTAAGTGGCACTGCAGACAGCAGTGTCTACATTCTTTGCCCTGTGCATTAAGTCTTTTTTTTTTTTTTTTTTAATATCATAGCTGTGTACATAGTGCAATCATGGGGTACAATGTGCTGGCATGGAAATGGCTCCTCATGCTCTTTCAGAGTCCACAACTGAAGCTTTATAGGATAACAAGTTTGTTCTCCTTCCCTTGAGATTTATTTGTACTTTTAAAGTAAAAGTTTAGACTTTTTATGGGGAAAAATGGACGTCATTTAATTTTTTATTTCAAAACACTGATCTCATGTCTAAGCAGCATAGTATGTTTACCAAGAAACCAAAAGGGGGAGAGGATGAAAAAGGTATAAGAAAAAGAAAAGGGCAAGAGACAACTTCTTGTTTTTAGAGACCTTTGTATCAATCCCTGCTTGGCCATAAACTTTGTCCAAATCTTTGAGTTTTCTTTTAAGATTAAGTGGAATTCTGGGAATAAAAATGTTTTTGGGTGCATTTGAAGGACTGAGCATCATTCATTCATTCATTTGACTGTTGTTTATTGAATGCCTGAGGGGCCAACATTTTGCTAAGCATGGAATCCTATTTATTTTGAGAAGTATTCACTATGGCCACTTGTTTCGATAAGAAAAATGTTCACCTTGAAAGCTTAAGTGATGCAAATATGGATTTTTGGAAGTGAGCCACAGGAAGCAGAAGAACTTTCATACAAAGACGTTAGATCATATAGCAGATGTGCCGCCCAATGCAGTAATTTGATATGTAGCAGAGGTGGTGAAGGCCTTTACCACTGGCTGCCTTTCCTCAAAGCTCACACTGCAGTTAGGGGTAGGGGAGACACATAACAATTCAGCTTCCACACATTGGGTTGGTGCCCAGCTAGAGATGTGAGCAAGGCATGGTGGACATACAAGAGAGAGGATGGTTGGCTTTGACTGGAGAGGGGTGGGAACAGCCTTGCTGGGGAGCTGAGTCAAGTTAGGCCTTGAAAGGTGAGTAGAAGGCCTGGAGAACACCTGTGTGTAAGGAGTTGTGGGGTTTCATAAAGGGCTCAAGGTTTTAGGTTTAGCATAACTAGGTGTGAGTCAACTCCTCACTCTAGCTGTGCATTGTTGAGCAAGCTATTTAGCCTTACTGAGATTCTGTAAAGCAGGGTTTACTCTACTAATCATTAGAGGACTAGATAGAATGCATGCAAAGCGTTCAGCTTGTTCTGATACACACACACATATACATATGACATGTACACAGGCACTAGTACACATATGACATGTACACAGACACAAGTGGGAGTTCAGATGGGTGACCTCGTGAACAAGTGACTGGAAGATAGAGCTGGGCACAACTTGGTAAGGTCCTAATTGTGTTTTGGAAAATGAAGACAGGGAAACATGGCCTTGGCCCCTGCCCTTGTGCTGAAAGAACAGACTAGATGCTTGCCTCTTAACCCCTAAGTAGAGGGTCTAGGGGCAGAGAGTGTGGTGGCAAGATCAGAACCTAGGTCATATCTTCCTTCTTAGCTCTTCTGTTGCAGGAAGAATTTGGAGGGTTCTGAGAACTTCTGATGATCAGGAGGTGTCTTTTAGATGAAGGTGCTCCCTGATGCAGAGTGACACTTCTGTGCCCTTTCCAGGTGGGGTGAGAGAGACCCAGACGCTGATGGGTGCCATGCTTAGAAAGAACTGGTCTCAGATGGGGTTGTTGACCTCTACACTGCTATAAAACTTATCAGGATGCTGGTAGGGTACCCAGGGTGTCCTCAGTCTCTGACTCAAACCTGTCTTCAGAGGGCCAGCCTATATTGGGCCTATGAGTACGTGTAGAGCCAGGTTTAGATTGCAGTGGTCTGAGTTTAAAGCCCACCTACTGGGTGACCTTGGGCAAATCATTTAATTTCTTTGAACTTTAGTTTTCTCACCTGTAAGAGGGAATAAGAGTCAAGGGGATAGCTGTCAAAGGGATCAGATGAAGTACTCTGCACATTTCCTGGAAAATGGAAAATACTTAATAAATGATGGCTACCTGCATTTCAAAAGAAAAAGCTTCATAGAAAAGGTGGTGTTTGAAAGATGAATAGATGTTTGCAAGGCAGCTATGCTGGCAGGGCTTCCAGGTGGTAGGGAGCAGTTGGATAGAGGCCCTGATGCGTGAAATAGCCTGACATTTCAGGAAACTGTAGGTGGTTTGGTTTGGCGAGAACATAATGTGGAGGAGAGGAGAGACATGCATTGTCCGTGGCACACACGTAGACAGTTAATTGTAGATAGTCTTAGTGATTCTCTAATTGCTTTGCATGTATCGCTGGTCATCTGGAGAAGATAGCTGTTTCCTCATTGTTGGAAGCTCCTGCCTGGTGCTCTGTGAGGTGGTGAGAGCAGGCAGGGCATCCTTGAGAAGGGCTGCCTTTTCAGAATCTGGGTTTAGCCATCAGTACAGAGCACTGCGGCTGGACTATGGCTTGGTTCAGGGCAATCCACCTGAACCCTTGGCTCTGAGGCACTCCAGCGCAGCCCCAGCCAGAGCCTTGTGCTGCCGCTTTGCAGGCTAGAAGCAGGAGCATTCCTTGACCTGGCTACTTCAGCCACAACCTGCTATCTGGTCCCAACACCAGCGCAACTTGTTCATGTTTTTTTTTTTTTTCACAGCAGTGGTCCATTGCTAGTGTATTTGGGTTCAGTCAGGTAATCGGAATCACTGTGTATGTCTGGGATAAGGGATTTATTATAAGAATTGGATTTTTTTCCCCAACAATGAAAAAAAAATAAAAAGAGCACTGGCTATATTAGCCAAATATTTTATTTAAATTTAATGATAGTTCTTGTCTTCAATAATTTTTTTCAGTGACCGCTAAAGAAAAAAGAAAAAAAAGGAATTGGATTTTTCATACTTGTGAAAGGCTTTGTGAAGTAAAGGTCTATATCATGGGCTAAATTGTGTCTCTCCCCAGATTTATATGTTGAGGTCCTAGTTCCCAGCACCTTGGCATATGACTGTATTTGGAGAAAGACTCTTTAAAGTGGTGCTTAAGGTTAAATGCAGTCACTAGGATGGGCTCTAATCCAATATGACCAGTGTCTTTATAAGAAGAGGCTATTAAGACCAGACACACACAGAGGAAAGATCATGCAAAGACACAGAAGCCCATGCTATAGACACCTTGGTCAGGGGCTTCCAGCCTCCAGACCATGAGACAATAAATTTCTGTTGTTTCAACCAGCCAATCTATGGTACTTAGTAATGGCAGCCCTAGGAAACCAATACAGTTTCCAAGGTGAAGTTGTAGAATCATAGTCATCATTCATCCCTCTACAGCCCTGACTTGGATGAGTAAGTTGGAGCTTGCAGGAGAAATCTGAGAAGTCAGACTGGCCTGGCTGCCGAAGTGGAAGATGGAAGGCAGGGATCATGGTAAGGTATGTGGGAAGCTGTTGCATCCTGGCAGCTGCCGCCTATGGGTAATCAAGCATCTGGTGTAGGTCTGCAGCCACTATGGGTGCTTAGGGCTAGAAAGTGGGAGGAACAGCGAGGCACAATGTAGCTGGATCCCCTCGGCACCTCTGTGTCTTTCTGTCACTATCTCTGGCCTCAGAGACCTTTAATGAGAAATGGGAACGGCTTTACTTCCACTTCATTAGTCTCATGCAAGTTCTACTTTTAGCCAACTTGAACTTGGAATCACAGAGAGAAGGAGATTCTGAGAAATAAAGCTTTCAGTTTGATCCACCTGACAATAGAACCATACAGCTTATTAACCCTTTGAGATGCTCTAGGAAACATAAAAGAGGGAATCTAAGATCTAACAGGTTGTTTAAGTGGCTGAAAACTGTAATCCTCGTCGTTTACACATTAAAGGCTCTTAGGAGTCTTGCTGACAAAGAAACCCATTTAATTTTGATCAAGAATTTCCAAAACATTTTTATGACTCCACTTTCATTATTCCGGGCATAACAATATTAACAGCCTGGATGCTGGGAACCGTTGCTCAGCCTTCTCCGTGACCGTGCTGCCAGCAGCAGTTCCTCCCTCAGAGGGTCCTTCTGCCCGAAACTCCTCCTCTTGCAAGCTCTAGGCCAGGGCTGCATGGCTCCACCCTGAGCACCAAGCCCACTGCGTTCTCCTGTCACACTCAGCATGTCGAGTGGGGCAAGGCAAAGCAGAACCAAACTTTGCACTGATGATCAGGTGTGACCATGTCTGTGAAGGGAGTCTGAGGAACTCTGCCAGAGTGTTTCTGTCTGCCTTCTTTCTGACACAGTCTGTTTCTAAAAATTGTAATTTGTGTGAAAGATTCACTTTTTGAACAAATTGGGGCAACTTCCTTGTTGTCCCCCTAGCAGAGGCATGCTTGTCCTTTGTATGGTGGTAGGCTTCTTTGAGCTCAAGAGGATGTGGTGGAATAGAGTCAGGAGGTGAATCTCAGATGGCCCAGGGAAGGCTCTTGTGAGTGTGGGACACACATGCCTCTGATCCGTCACATGGGTCAAAGTGCATACACATGGAACACAGCTGTCCTTGACAAACGATGGAGATTATTATTTGCACTACATGTAACACTTAAAAAAATAAGGCAGATATTTCCAAAGCTACTGTTTCGGAGTCCAGGCTATCGAAATGTTTACACTTTGTCCTGCCCGGTCCTATGGATCTGAGCAGATACATTCTCCAGCCCTGGAGATGCCAGGAATACTGGCCGTCAGCCCAGACAGAAACTGGAGCAGAGGTAGGTTTTGGGCTGTGTTCTGATGCTCCTCTTTTCTTTGCCAATTAAAACATTTATTGAGGAATTTAAAGCTATGGTTTATCCAAATCCAACCGGATCTTGGAATTGGCAAAATAAAAATAAAAAGACAGACATATTTCCAACAAGATTGTAGACATTGGTCGGATCGGCAGGGCTTTAAATAGCTGTTACTGGGAGAGTGCTGAGGAGCCTAAAGAGAGTGCATTCTGGGTCTTGCCTCCTGTGCCCCTGCTCCGGGGTCAGCAGGCAGAGGAGCTATAATTACTCCTCAAGTGGTTTTAATGACATAGGAGAGAATTCTGAGGCCTTAGGATGGAACAAAGGCAGGCGCCTACCTTCAGTCGGGCACAAGTTCACAAATCTCCCAGCTTTCTCCAGATAAAAACAGTCTTAAGAATTCCTGAGAGACAAGATTCCCTAGAGGGGGCCTAGTGATGGAAATAGATGCATTTATTTTAAGCAGCTTGTAACTCTGGCCTTAAAGGCCACCTCTCCTCTACCCTTTAACTGTATAAATTAGGGCATTGAAGACAGAGGTATTTTGGGTATTTCCATATTCCTTGGGGAAATGGCTTTGTGGATGAATGTCCTTAGTTTTTTCCTGAGGAATCGGTGTCCCCAGAGATGCTGTATGTATTCGGTGGGGAAGTGTCTAAATCGTCACCCTCCAATCTCCCACAGCCTCCTGGCTCTCCTGCTACATGGCTACTAAGGAAAGCCAGTCACCCCTTAGACTCAGCAAAGGGGTGGAGGAGAAGGCAGATACCACGAAAGTTAGCTTTCTGGCCTGCAATACCCTCTCTGAGGCCAGTTCTGTCTGGAATACAGACACTGGCTAAGTAAATGCATTTTCCCAGGAACCAGCAGAGGGAGCTTGGAGTGGAAGTCAAGAGCCTCCAAGGGCCTTAAATGGAAGATTAGCAATTCTGATTTCCATCTGTTTCTCTCTGCTTATGACACCAAACAAATAACAAAAAAACCCCTCCTTAAAGTTGTATGTGGATTTATGCTCCTCAGGTGATCAGAGGCACCTGTTTCACACTTTGGGCAGTTGACTTCCCACAGAGACCCACAACCCTAAGGAAGGGCAATCCGTTCCCTTGCGTCCTTGCTGGCAGGACCCCTCGCCTAGCCCCCACTCAAATTCTATGCGGAGGAAGCCTTAATGTGAGCAGCTGCTCCCACAGTAAAGATACCCAGCGTGCTGTCAAGGCCAGACACCTGGGGATAAGGAGGCCTCTCAAGAAGGCCATCCTGGTAGAAATGTTTTCCAGGATCATTTTGAACAGAGCTCAGTGAGAAAGGCTCAGACCCTCATGGGAAGGATGATGACTTAGATAACAAGATGGCCAACAAGGGGAGGTGGACACGAGGGGACATTTGGGGAAATTTTCAGGAGAGAGCTTTATTGTTACTTATTTCCTTTATATCTGGGGTGTGACGCATACCATAAATGTGTAGAATGCACAAAGTGAGGCTGTGGAACTTGATGACCTTAGTCATGGGCTGCTTAACAACAGAAATACGTTCTGAGCAGATCATCATTCAATGACCTCATCACTCTGTGGACATCAGAGAGTGCTCTTACCCCTACAGGCTACGTGGACTAGTCTACTACACACCTCGCCTATGTGGATGGTATAGACTATCACTCTAGGCCACAAACCTATACAGAATGTTGCTATATGTGATAGTGTAGGCAAGTGTAACACAATGGTAGGGATTCGTATTATCTAAACCAGGGGCCCTCAAACTTTTTAAACAGGGGGCCAGTTCACTGTCCCTCAGACTGATTGAGGGCCGGACTATAGTTTAAAAACAAAACTATGAACAAATTCCTATGCCCACTGCACATATCTTATTTTGAAGTAAAAAACCAAAATGGGGTGGCACCTGTGGCTCAGAGGAGTAGGGCGCCGGCCCCATATACTGGAGGTGGTGGGTTCAAACCTAGTCCCGGCCAAAAACTGCAAAAAAAAAAAAAAAAAAAAAAAAAAGGGAACAAATGCAAATACAGTATTTAAAATGGAAAAAAAAAAAGGTGCCCCTTATCTGCAAAAAAAAGACCTCCTAACTTCAGAAAAAAAAGGCCCCCCTTAACCACAAAAAAAGGCCCTACTAACTGCAAAATAAAAAAAAAAAATAGACCTCCTAACTTAAAAAGAAAAAAATCCTAACTTGCTCTTACCTTGGTCCTCAGGCAGCAGCAGGCTCTGCACAGGCAAGCTCATGAGTCATCTGATCACGAGTCTCAGTCTCACTCGAGACTGAGAGGAGGAGTTGAGAGACAGAGAGAAGGAGGGGAGTCAAAGAGTGTGGCACACATTCCACACATATGCACTTCGGCCCTGGACAAGTCGTCTGCTAAGCAGGACAGGCAGTGGCGGCAAAAACACCTGGCGGGCCAGATAAATGTCCTCAGTGGGCCATGTGTGACCCATGGGCCTTAGTTTGAGGACCCCTGATCTAAACATATCTGAACATTAGAAAAGGTAATGCTTCTTGCTGTGATGTTACAATGGCTACTCATTGCTAGGTGTTAGAAAATTATCTATGTATTATAATCTTAAAGAACCACTGCCATCTATGTGGTTTGTTGATGACCGAAACATCCTTCTGCAGTGTCTGACTATTGTTTACCTTTGTAGACACCCACGTGACACCATCCAGATCAAGACACTGAGCATTTCCAGTGCCCCAGTTGTTTCTTTTGTGTACTTCTCAGGGCTGACTCTCCCAAGACAATCACTATTTTCACCTCTGTCACCATAGTGAAGTTTTGGCCAGTTGTTGAACTCATGTGGTGTGTTCACTTTTGTGCCTGGTTTCCTTTTCCCCATACAACATCTGTGTGATTTGTCCATGTTGTGCTACGGACTAGCAGTTCATCCTTTCTTGATACTGGGTGGCATTCCATTGCCTGGATTTATCACACTTTGTTTATCCAGTCTTCTAATGAGGGACGTTTTGATTGTTAACAGTTTGGGGCTATTATGAAGAGCTGTTATGAACATACATTCTTGATAAGTCTTTGTGAAGACATATGCATTCATTTCTGTTGGGCATATATGGAGAAACGAAATCAGTGGTTATAGGGTTGGTTTATGTTTAGCTTCAGTCAATATCGCCCAACAGTTTTGTAAAGTGTTGAACCAATTTGCACTCCTGCCAGCAATGGGGGAGTTATACTGGAAAGCTTTTAAATTAGAATAGTTGCAGACATACCTCTGGCCTGATGCCACACAATTTTGCTGGTTTTCCTGCAGCTTCCACTTAGGACAACGTTCTACTCTGGCCATGATTAGAGTCACAAATGGGGGCTACCTGAGCAGCACTTTTAGTCTGAACTCAGGGCTGGAGTCAGTTCTTAGACCGTGCCAGGGATCATTCTGTGGCCCAGCAAAGAGCAAGACCACCTTCCAATCCTTTTTGCAATGTGCTTTACATGCTGTGATGTGGGTGATCATCATGGTGGCAGTGGATACCGCTTACTGAACTCTTAGATGGGTCACTCCTTCAATCCTTACAGTAATATAACATGGTAGATGACATTATTCATGTTTAGAAATTGAGAAAACCACGGCGCAGTGAGGTCAGACAGTGTACTCAGACATGCATCTGGTAAGTGGAAGGGCTAAAATTTATGGCTTTATCTAATGATAGAATCTTGCTTTTTATTTCCTTTTATAATGTTACTTATTCTTTAAAAATATGCATTTGGCACAAAATAAAATTATAAAATTAGGAAACACAAAGAAGAGCAAGCCATCCCCCAGCCCCTGTTCTACCCATTTCTTCTCCCCAGAGCCAACCACCATTATCAGCTTTTTGGGTGTGTTTTCAGAGATTGTTTCTTTACAAACATAGAAAAATATTAGGGAACGGTCTTTTTTCCCCACACACTGTTCTGCACCTTTGCTTTCTTCATTTAGCAAAATATGTCAGATGGCTTTCATTTTGGTGTACACAATGACCTCTTTTTCACAGCGGCACTAATTTATTTAACCTTTCCTTTTTTGATGGACATCTATGTTGTTTCTAATTATTTATTATGAACAATGCTGCCATACATGTCTTTGTATGCATGCTACTTTCCATATGTCAAGGATACCAATATGATAAATGTTTACAAGTGGGGTTTCTGGGTCACAAAGCATGTGTATCTCAAGGTTCATAAATATTGCCAACCTGCCCTCCGTATAGCAAAACCAGTGGATCAATCTCAGAGAGTCCAGAGGCTCTCAGAGAATTTAAATACTCCTCATCACCCTGATTGGCAGGCCTGGCATACTGTGTTTGCTAAATGTGTGAATAAAGGAATTCTTCCTTTCAGCAAGCATTGCAGGGCGTTCCTGTGGTAGCTGTCAGCTTCCTGCGTGCTTCTTGGCACCATGACTATTCCTTAACTTCTCTCTGATGGCTTTGCCTTCATGGTATTGTCTCCCAGGTTTAAAAGGAAGATCTGAGGACAGGAACTTCTTTTCTATTTTTGTTTATTACATTTCAGCTTTGACAGTTTAAGGCTGGGGTTTCTGATTGAATGTGTGACTGTTATTTAATTGTTGAATGATTGCCACTTAAAAAAGACAACTTTATCAGGCTCTCAGAAAAATGCAAAGGTTCCTGGTGCTTTTGTCATTCACCATTCAAACTTCTTCAATTCTCCCAAACTAGGGATAAGGCTAGTCTCAAAGGCAAAGTTAGGTCCAGTTGTAGATGGTGAAATGAATTGAGCCACTAATTATGGGGTTTCAGGCACTGTACAGAATGAATGTCAGAGGCACATGGAGTTTGGGGGCTCCTCAGCTCTCTCAAACCTCACCTACAGATGGCTTTCTATCCACAGGGTTTCATCCCCTCCTCCACCCCAACCCCCTAAATATAGCAGGCTGCAGGTGGAAGAGATGCCTCTTTCTCCAGGACAAATGACTCCTGCCAACGACCGTCCTCATTTACATTTTGTTGACTTATTAACATGAGATCCAAATGTTTCATTGCTCTCAATTACATTTATTAATGGAAGCTAAAAGCTGCTGAGGGTGAAGCTTATTGGAACATATGGTCCATTTTCTATCTCTGAGAGCCTGGGGCTGAGGAACACGGGAGGCAGGGATTTTAATTGCCCTTTAGTTTTTCCTGTTCCCCTCTTCTAAATAATTAAATACAAAGAGCTCTCCTTCTTGCCTGGTGTGGGAAAACTGACCAGTTCAAATTAAAAAAAAAATCAAGGAAAAGCTAGAGGACATTCTCAAGTAATAGTAATCATGTCTATAGACATAGACTTCAGAGTTTCAAACTTTGCCTTAATCTTAAGCTTTCTTCTTTCTCCAACTTCAATGTATTTCTCAATAGTTTTGATACTTGGTTGGAGAAAGGTTGTGGATAATGAGCTCCATGCAAGACGCCGTCAATGCCTGGTTTAAAGATGGAGAAAATGAGTCCTAGAAGTGTGAGCAAATGCCAAATGTGTCCGTGTCCAGAAGAGCTCAAACTGCGCGAGGTGAAGAGAGAGGGGCTGATGGACTGGGGTCACCAGGAAGCTGTTTGGGGAGGACGTGAATTTGAGCTTTGATTTAAAGAATGGATAGAATTTGGTCATGTGCTGAATAGGTAAGAAGAAGGCACTGATATGAAAAGGTAGGAAACGATGTGAGCTTGTGTCAGGATGTTTGTGTTGGGGATAGGAAAAAGAGCATACAGGAGAAGGATTTTGAACAAGAGAAGTGAGACCAAGTGAAATGATGAGATTTGGATCACAAGGTGAGGAAGACCGACATTCATTGAATCCTTCATAATAATGCCATGAGCAGGGTTTCTCAGCCTTTAGTGCTGTTGCCAGTGTGGGCTGGATAATCCCTTGTTGTGGGAACAGTCCTGTGCATCAGAGGATGTTAGTAGCATCCCCGGGTCTCTGTCTAATAGATGCCACCAGAATTCTCCCCTTAGTTGTAATAACCCAAAATATCTCCAGATACTGAAAAATGTGCCCTGGGAGCAAAATCACTTCCAGTTGAGAACCACTGTGCCATGAGGCAGGTGTATTAAATCCCCACTTTACAAGGGAGGGAAATGAGTCTCAGGAAAGTTCAGTAACTTCCCCAAAGTCCCTTAGCTAGATAATATTGCAACCAGGTTTTGAACGGGAGCAGTCCGGCAGCAGTGCCTGCATTCCTCCCCAGGGTGAGGCTGAAAGTATGTAAGAGAGATTTAATTTCAGCTAAGAGGTGAGGAGTAAGGGAAGCCATTCCCCGCTAGTGCTGGTGAAATGGGCTGGGTAGCAGGGTAGGCACAGCCCAGGACAGTAGAAGTGGCAACTGGTTAACTACAATTAGCTCAAGCCAATAACTCTCTGAATATTAAAGAGTGAAACAGGGAAACATTTATCTTTCCATAAAGCTAGGCTCCCAGGCTCCAGGGGATCTGTTACTGATGTGTTGTAATATTTCAGAAGTGATTACCCAGCCTGCTTTGAATTAAAATTCATTTTGTGGTTAAAAAGTTGATGGACTAAAAAAAAATTTTTTTCTAAATCTAGAGATGATGTTTGCTTCTCCCCAAATCTAATTCAGGCCTCACACTGCCACTAAAATCTATTGATCTGTCAGTTTGTCTCGCCTTGAAATGATGTAAAGTAAATTTATAAACTCAAACACCTGGTGAATCAGTGAAAAAACACATTGCTTCTCAAGGCATCGTCTCTGCCTTTTTCAGCTGATTTCATGCTGCTTCTTAGCATTCAGTTATTTATTTAACAGATGTGATATTGTGAATTTAATTCTAAATTTGGATCTGGTGATATATAGATAAGATACAGATTCTACCCTCAAGGAACTCACAGTCTGCTGATCAGTCTGGGGCAAGTGTGTGTATCATAGAACACTTCCAAGAGGAGCTTGGAAATGTGACAGGACTTAGGTGTTTAAAGGGGTGTAAGGCACTCCAGGTAGTGGACACAGCATACGCAAAGGCATGGAGGGGAGAGAGCTGGGTGTCTTACAGCAATTGCATTTAATATGACTTAAAGGGAGGGTGTAGGTAAGAACACAGTATGGATTGCAGTCAAGTTGTACCTCCCATCCCCAGGGCCTTTTTGTGGACATTCTCCCCTCCCCATCTGCTTCCCAGCACTTTGACAACTTTTAGGCATCATGTTCTCTCTCCACAAAGCCTTTCTTAAGTACTGCCACCTGTTCCTGGCCCGCTTTCTTCCCCCTCATGGTTTTCAGGGTTCAGACCTTCATTTTGGTAATAATCAAATTTTCATCAATATATTGATGTACTTTGAGAACAAGAGTTGCATCTTATAATTTTCTGTTCCCCAGCAGACCTTTAGGAAAGGTCAGGTACTCAACAAACCTTCCATGGTTCATTACTTTTGTCATTTCAGAACATCTACTTGAAGACCTAGTGTTGCTCATTCTGGATAATTTTGAGAACATCTACTCTGGCTCTGCATGGCATCAATTACTGCTCTCTCCTGGGTTTCTTCTCATTTCTCTGGTTGATCCTTCTTGATATCCAGTGAGACTTTCTCTTCCTCTGTGTGCTCTGGTCTTCCCAAGGTCCTGACCCTGTCTTTCTGTTATCTACATGCTCCCTGGCCAAGCTACACTCCATGCTTTTGATTTTCCCCCACTTGCTGATAACTCTCAGGCCGTCCAAGAACTCTTCCTGTATCCCAGACCTATCTCTACCAGGATGCTTTTACACTGAGGTCTGCAACAGAATTCGTCATTCCTACCACCCCCTCCCCTGAGCCAACTCTTTCTCCTTCTATATTCTGTAGCCTGGTAAGTGGGCCCAATGTCATTTCAGATACTAATCAGGAAATCTAGGCAGTGTTTTAGAATTCTTTCTCCCTCTCCAATTCTATCAGATGCCAAACTCAGTAGAGTCTCCAATCAAATTTCGTCTAGAATCTCCACCTTCCTCTCCATCTCCCTTTACTATTAGTTCAGAATTCATTCTTGTTGAGATGCCTGCCCTTAATTGCTCTTCTTGTCTCAAGGGGAGTCTTACTGTCTTTGTAAAAATCAAGTCTGAGCTTGTCAATCTTCTGCTTAAATTCCATAGGCAATTTTTAAGGATAATATTTAAAATTCTCAGGTGCAATCTCAAATGCTTTATAACCTCACTCCTATTGCCCTTTTCAAAAGGTTGCTTGATGGTAGAGACCATGGGATGCAGGTAATTTGGAGAGTTTGGTGAATAAATAACTCTTTTTACTCTCTTGGATGTGATGAGTGTTGTTAGCTTGGGATTAGATTACATTACCTTTCACCCAGCATCATGTCTGGGATCCATTGTTCAGATTAATGTGGTCTGACCTGACATCTCTATGCACGTTGTGACACCTCATTTCTTGGCCCAGAGAAGGTAAAATTCCTTGTCTAGTCACTAGGTCATTATCAATGTCCTGCCTTATCGCTCCAGATGTGCTAGGGATGAGTGTTCTTCCAAGGGGGGGCGGCCTTCCTTCCACTAACTGGCTTTGTTGATTCCACAATAAGAGGACTTAGAGCTTCAGTCCTTCATTCTAGACTATTTGTGAGGGAATTAGAATCATCAGGGATTTTTATTTGGTAGAAATAACTCTTTCTAACCTAGAGTGCTTGCTAGCAATAACAATATCTTATGTGTTAATGCTTTCATGATACAAAAATACTTTCTCATATAATATCTCATTTTTATTATTGATCTTTGTGAGGTTGTGGTGGCAGGTATTACTATCTGAGAAGCAGAAATGAGATTTGGATTAGAGTTCAGTGGACTTCTAGTCCAGCACTCATTAGACAATGGTTACAGTGTCTTCTTGGAAAACAACCTGTTTTTGTAAGACTGCAGTTTCCAAAGTGGTCTCATTTTTTTTTCTAGTTTATTTTATTTAAGGAAAATCTTTCCCATTTCTATGTTTGTCCTCCTGATTTCTGTCTTACTTTAAACACTGGTAAGATAATTGCATAAGATTCCTTTTCCATTCTAGCATTTACTGATGACCAATCAGAGAAACTATGTTCTGAGTATTAATATTTTAGCACCTTGGACAGTGCCATCATCCACCATTCACCACTTGGACTCAGGACCATCTTCAAATTCTTAGCTGAGTTTTGTCATGAAAGATGAAAAAGTTCTAGAGACATGTTGTATAATAATGTACATATAGTTAACAATACCATATACTTAATCAATTGCTGAGAGAGTTAGATTTCATGCTATGTGTTTATTTTCTTTTTTTTACCAGAATGAAAAAATTTTCTTGTCTGAGCACTTAAGGGTATTCCTGCTGTGTTTGGGAACCAAAAAGCTATTGCAGCCCTGAGTACAAGAATAGAGGACTACATAAGCTGTAGAAGACAGTCTTTCACTTTTTACATGATGAAAGCGAGTTCTCTCAGAGAGCTGACAAAGTGAGGCCCAGGCTGACCTGATGGTGGACACATCTGGTCACATAGGATCTGAATTCCTAAAACTTTGACCTATAGGTATCGCCACATCAGGGATATACATAGCCAGGGAGAACAACAGGATAACTGTTTACTTTTACTCAAGTGGCTCACTCCATCTTGAAAGCTTTCTCCAACTCTGCTTACTGAATCCTTACTCTTCAGAACTCAGATGTGATGTCACCTCCTTTGGGGAATCTTATTCTTTTTTCCTTCAAATCAGAGAGAAATGTTCATGCCTATGGGGGTACCATAGCATTTTGTGCACGTTTTGGTTGTCTCTTAGAAAAAGAGAAGATAGGGCCCAAACCCATACTTTGCAACCATAATGCTGAGTTTGAGTCTGACTCTACCACCTACTATCTGTGTGACACTGGGTAAGTTAGCTCATCTCTTTGCTTCTTTAAATATGACATGCAAATGATTATGATGATTGTGGTGATAATTATGATGATGATAGTAACACCTGCCACACAGAGTTGTTGCAATGAATGACACATAATGAGTGCGCTGTTTGCCATTACGATGGTGACACGGTTTGGTCATGGTTAAAGTTACTTATTTGAATCCCAGTGCACTGAGGATATTATTAGTTTTAGTAGGTATTTGTTGAGCTCCACACTTTACATAGTAAGTGCTCAATAGGCGTTTGTTGAATTGTTTATTGAATGGAAATTAATCAAGATGGATACAGGAAAATGATATTGAAGCAGACAATCAATCAATGAAAATTTTGTTAGGTGCTAACCAAAAAACTAGCCTGTACAAAGATTTAAAGCCCTTGGCATAGCATAAAATATAGCATGATATAATATTATTATTTACTGTAATTATAATTAATAAACTTCTTAAGTACAAAACGTAATCGCCTAGCACAGGGCAGGATACTTAGTGGATATTTTAACAAATGTCTAGTGACCAAATTTCCTTACTTTTAAATGACACGGACAAGTTTTGAAAAATCATGAATCAGTCCAACTCTCTCAGGAATCGATTCTCTGTGGCAGGTGGTGACAACCCATCATGTCATTTGGCCCCCATTGAGCAGCCCAGAACACAAGCTTCAAAACCCTGGATTTCCCTTTGAATTTATTTTAACTTTTTTATTTACAAATAATTATAGGTTCATAGGGAGTTGCAAAGGCAGTCCAGAGAGGTCCTATGTCCCTTTTTTACTTAGTTTTCCTCAATGGTTATATCTTATGTAACTGTGGCATGATATAAAAACCAAGAAATTGACATTAGTACAATATATGTGTGTATAGTTCTCCCCTTGAATGTGTGTAGTTCTCCCCTTGAATTTTAATTTTGCACCTTCATGAGAAAGCAGGGGAAAGGGCTTCAATGGAAACAGTTCAAAGCAACCTCTGTCCCCAGTAGGCACTGGCCTGAGAGCCACTGAATTGGGGATATCTCAGCCCCTGACATCCACAGAGGCCCATGCAGAGATTGGCGAGGAAGTTTGCAGATTGCCCCAGGCTCCCTACCACCATACACGCAGAAAATCAGGTGTGATGGAAGAAGGGTGTTTCAGTCCTGAAGATTTATGTGTAGTTTTCCCAAATCCTGGCTCCATTTTTTCCTTTACTTGGAGATTACTGGTGCCCCAGGAAATAATTCTTCCATGGAACCCCTATCCTGGGCTTGGTTCCTTCTAGATGGTTCATAAACACAGTATCCCAAGGGTCTGATCCACTTTATGAGAAGAAACAGAGAGGCTGGGCCAAGTGCAGCTGAGACACCCACCACATAGCCCGTTTATGAAGCTGCAAATAACTTGCTTGCTGAGGTATCAGCAATGGTATTTTACAGGGGTTTAGAACACCTCATAAAGGCCTTTTATTCAGCATGCTTAATTTTAAATAGGTCCTTAAATTGTAGGGCATCTAAATGCCAGTGGTCTTTGAATATTTATACGCTTTCTTCAAGGAGAAAAACAGCAGAAATGACCAAGATGGAGGGAAAGACCAGGACACTCTCCCCAGCTGCTTCAAAGAGAGAGGGTTAGGAATGATGGGGTAGTGGTAGGGGTTGGTTTCGTTCTTATTTGCAGGGCTAGGAGAGAGATGTGGACATTAGGAGCTCTGTGGCAGCTGTGTGCTGAGCTGCAGGTGGTTGAACCTCATCCTGCAAACAACATGGCAGCTGGCGGGTGTGCAGGACACTTCACAGAATATGTAACAGGACACAGGTGACCACGAAGGAGCCAGCCTGTAATGAGGGCCTACTATGTGCCGGGTTCCCTTCAGAACTTACTTTACTCCTCACCGCAACCAAATTAGGCAGATGTTTTAATTACCTCTACAGAGAAGACAAAAGTGAGGATCAACAAAATTGTTTACGCTTAGGGACTCCTTCCATAAGCTTCTTTATCACAAAATAAAGAGGAATAAAGAAGCAACAACCTGTGTGAAAATCAAATGAGATCATCACCATAAACACAGCCCAGTGCCGATCTGTAGTGTTTGATCAATGCTAACTCCCATCAGTATTTTAATCTCTATTGATTAACATATACAGAGCACTTCCTATATGCCTGGCACTCTTCCAAGCACTTTACAAGTCTCTATTCATTTGATCATCAGAACAGCCCCAGGAGGTGGGATCTTTATCATTTCCCAGATATAGGGCAGAGGTCCAGAGAGGTTAACTGAGTCTCCCAAGGCCACACAGCTAAGCAATGGCATAGCTGGGGTTCAACCCTGGCTCCAGCGTCTTTGCTCTGAATTGCTATTCTGGGCCACCTCTGTTGCTAGGCCTCTTCCCTGTGGGATCTGTGAGGACTGATGTGTATCTGTTGCGGGGTCTCATAGGGGTTCTTGCAGACCAGTGTGATCAGCATCACCTGTAGGGTTGTGATGATGATTACTGGGCCCCGCCCTACAGTTTCGGATTCAGTGGGTCTGCGGTGAGACCTGAATATGAATTTCTAACAAATCTCCAGGTGGTGCTGATGCTTCTTGTCTGGGTCCACACTTTGAGAACTCAGGGTATCGAGCAAAGGCCAGGCTTACCCTCTCTTACACCCATCCAGGATGGGTTGGAATGGCCTCTCTCAAATCTCTGCCGGTCCTTGTCTTCCCAGGCTTCACAGTGAAGTCAGGCTTCTCTTCTTCCTTAGTTTTGTCTCTGGTAGCCCCACTGTCTCCTTTTATCTTGACCTTCTAGCGATCATATGGTCAGTGCTAATGTTTGGATGTGATTTGTCCCCACCAAAACTCATGGTGAAATTTGATTAGCACTATCGTGGTGTTGGAAATGGTACGGTGCATCTTATTAGGGTACAAGTGAAAATTACTAAAGGTAGAATATAAATGTCTTCATATAGTGATTTAAAGGCCATGTAGGCTATGTTAAATAGTTCAATGAAAATATTTCTGATTGTATATGAAGTCAACACATTGTGCCCCATGATTGCACCAATGTACACAATTATGATTTAATAAAAATTAAAAAAAAAGAGGTGATTATGATTGTTAAGTGGATTAATGTCTTTCTGAGAGACTGGGTTCATTTTCACAGGAGTGGATTAGTTCCCATAAAGGAGGATAGCTCTAAAATGAGTCACCCCTCTGTTTGGTCCCTCTCACATGTGCTTATGTGCCCTTCACCTTTCCTGCCGTGTTATAATTTGCACACGGCCTTCACCCAAAGCCATCATGTGCCGATGCCATGCTTCTTAGGCCTCCCAGCCTCCAGAATCCTGAACCAAATAACCTCTTTTCTTTATAAATTACCCTCTTACAGCAACACAAAGTGTATCTAGACAGTCAGTGACACTCTGTCCCCCAAGGACTAACTTCATGGGCACATAACCAGTCACACAGGCCCTGCATTCAGGGTGGTGGTCTAATGCTCTTGGTTTGTCTTAAAATTTGTAATAATTTATCTTTGAGTTATTTGTGTTTTGTAGGAGAATTCTGAGGGGACAATGGATCATGGCACTGGGACTGTGCTGTGGCTCATACTTGGTCCCACCTCCTGTTGTTTCTCTGCTTCTCTGGGATGGGTTCTCAGCTGCCTGCTCTCCACTCCTGCAATCCTGGGCTTCGCCTGGCCTCCCCCGGCCTCTCTCTCCCTCCACCTTCCCACCAATGCTCAGGGTTATAGCAAGGTTGCAGCGGTTGGTTTGCCTTCCAGGTAGGCCTCAGTGGAGGTTCAGAGAGGGAGGATGAAGTGGGCACCTCATGGCATCTAGAGATGGGGCAAAGGAAAGCTGCTCTTACTCTGCACCAGCAACACCACAATCCATTTACTGGAAACTCGCAAGGGCCTGTCATTTGCCTTTAAATTTGGTGGCCTGTCCATTGTGAATTGAGGCAGCAGGGCTGTGGGAAGAGCTGACTGACTTACTCACTCCTGTCCAGGGCCTTGTATTTTCATTTTGTTCTGGCCCTAAAAATTAGGTAGCTGCCCCAATCTAGCCCTCAGCTGAGCTGTCCTTCTCTGTAGCCATTGGCCCAACAGCTTCTATGGTGTTCAGTACTGGATGCTGTATCTTCTGTTTGTCCCTAGTGCGGCGCTGTCACAGCAGCTGTTCTGTTGGTGTCTGGAGCCTGACGCTTAATCCGAGAGACTAGAGGAGCAGAACCGACTCTTCATGAAGGTGAGAGGTGACTGACTATGTGTACAGACTCTTTGGGTCTTTCTTTGTCCAGTCATCTGTTTCTCTCTGCAGTATAAGAATATGAAGGTAAATAAACCAGAGTGACATACCCAATGGGGGGCCACCCGCAATGAAGGGGAGTAATTCAGAATGACGTGCCCAATGGGGGCCACTTGGAATAAAATTTAATGAGAGCTCTTCCTTTTGGCCATATTCAGCAAACTTTTACTAAATGATGATGGGGTTTAAGAACAAGGGATGAGAAGATGATAAGGTGAACCCCCCCCATTTGAGAAGCTTCCACTACAGTGGGGTGGGGATGAGAACGCAGACAAGGAGAGCACATGGAACGGTGACAGCTCTAGTGCGGGATGTGCAAGGTGAGGCGAGCAGGTGGCAGGGCATGTTTACTCAGACCCACGCCTACCATCCTTCCCTCACTGCCTCTGTGAAAATGACAGATTTTGCCAGGGGTGTCACTGTGTGCAAGTTATCTTAAGAGAAAACGGGAAAGCAGGCACACTCAGTCATGAGGGCTTTCATGGCCTCAGTGGTCTCATCCTGCTCTGGGATTTCTCCACAGTTTCTCTATCCCCTGAGTAGATGAAGGGCAAGAGAGAACAGCATTAGAAACTTGTTTTCCGGTGACATGTTGAGGAGAGTAATGAGCATGTCTTTCTCTCTGAGTTGAAGGTGACGGCACTGATAGAAGAAAGTCCAGGGAGCTTTGTTTCCAGGCGAAGGAGCTTGGGGAGGGTCATGGACAGAGAAGAATCACAGCCCTCCTCTTCATGAGAGGGTAAAAACTCACTCAAGTAGGCATTCATAAAAAAGCCAGGGCACTCTACAGGAACTCTTTCATAAAAGTCACCCCAGAGAGCTCACTATTCAAATGTGGTGTTGGTCACAGTGGTCAGAGCATGATCAGCCTGGACAAATGTCATTCAGTCACACAACCACAGCTACCTGCAAAAGAGGGTGAGATACGTGGGCTAGCTGTGCTCCCAGGAGCAAGCATTGGTCAACCTCTACTACAGGTACCGTACGTCCTATAGGGTCAGCACATCTATAGTGCAGGAAAGTGGTCCAAGAGAAAATTGATGGCCTTTTGAGCATAAATCCTGGAAACTCAAAAAGCACGTCAGGTATTGTGGTGAAGAAAGAAGAATGTATCATCTAGGAAGAATGTGCTTTAGTTCATGTCTCTTCTGCATTTACTAAGGCTTGGTGCATCTTTGTCACCCATTAATTTGCTCATTTGAAATCAAAATCTTGGGTGCCTAATCCTGTAGGGCACCCAGTCCACCTGGAGATGGAGAGTTAAGTACTAGATTAGTAAGTGCACAATTTTATGTGCTCTACCAGGAGTCCGCCTGGAGGAGGTGTGGGGAAGAGACAGGATTTTGGCAGATTGTACAGGGGTCATAAGAGACCTTGAAGAAGAGAGGAAGCATGAACTCAATCCTGAGAGATGAAGGTTCAGAACTGAAGCATTGAATGTTTGAGAGAATTGACTTTGTAGTGAATGACATTTCAGGTCCATATCCTGGCTCTGCCCCTCGCGGTGTGACCATGGACAAGTTGCTCAACTTTTTAAAACCTGTTTCTTTTTTTTTTCTTTTTTTGAGACAGAGTCTCATTATGTCATCCTCGGTAGAGTGCTGTGGTGTCACAGCTCGCAGCAATCTCCTTCTCTCAGGCTTAAGCAATTCTCTTGCCTCAGCCTCCCAAGTAGCTGGGACTACAGGCGCCCGTCACAATGTCTGGCTGTTGTTTGTTGCAGTTGCTGCTGCTGTTTTAGCTGCCTGGGGCTGGGTTTGAACCCTCCACCCTCCGTATATGGGGCTGGCACCCTATCCACTGAGCCACAGTTGCTGCCCTAAACCTGTTTCTTAATCTGTAGAATGGGTGCAATAGACCAGACTTTGGAGTAACATAGTAAGTTTTTAGTACATGGTATCCAAAGCAAGGAAGGCGTTTCAGGTGTGGGGAGCAGCAAGAAGAGCACAGGTGGGTGGTGGCAAGCTGGCCGGGACACGGTGAACTGGCTGAGGGTTGGGTGCAGAGCTGAGCAGTCGGGCTGGAAGGCAGTGAAGCTGGATGGGAAGGTGCTCTAGAAAGGTGCTGCAGGACAAGGGGATCTCTGGGCAAAGGGGTGGAAGGGTCACATGAAACACAGCATGTGACCTGCATGTGCTGAAAGGTCCCCAAAGCCATACCCCCGTGTGGAACCCTCGTGATATACAGAGAAGTGGAGGTGAGGGGAGCATCGCATCTTTTCTTCTTTGCTGCTGTCGACTTTTCATGTCCCATTCTCTAGGTGGTATGTGGCAGTCAACTGGCATAACCCCGGAAGAGAAAATGACATCACAGCATTGACTTGTACGTAGTATACCAGGAAAACCCTTGACCATTTAGTTAGAAGTGAGCCAAGAGCTGGCACAGTGAGAGGAGCCAGGCCCAGTTCACTAATTACATTAACTTCAAAACAAACAGAGGATATGGGCTCAGCAAATGGTGTAGGGAGATATCAACATGCATAAACAGGAAGGCATAGGCGCCATATGCTGGCCGCTCTCCACCCACACGGCTTCTCCAGACACGTCCATTCATGCTGCACTGTCTGGGGCTGACTGGCAGGGAAGCGAATGTACAGAAATGAGCAGAGGCACACATCGCACAGTGCCTGCTGTCCCAGCAGCCTCCATCTCTGCCAGTCCTGCCACCTGGGGTGACTGGCATCCCCTCTTGCCCAGGTGCATAGACCGACCCACCTTAGGATACCTGTGGGCTCCTCTTTTGAGAATATTAGGGTCTTGAAAGTACTAACCCGTGGATCAACCAACAGACAATTTCAGGGGGACCATGGAGAACCACTTACTGTCTGCAGTTTCCCTAAACACAGATGTTTCTGGAATATAGGAGTTGTCTCCATCATCCTTAAAGGGGGCATAACTTATGCTATTCTGCAGGGTCTAACTGTTGGTGAGCTGGGGACTAGGTGGGGGGGGTGATAGTATGTGTTCATACCATTCAAGGAAGCAGAAAGGTTAAAAACCAGGGTGAGTGACAGAGCAGTAGAGACCCCATCTTCAGCCCAGCAGTGTCCATGCATCAGGATCCATCTTTCCCTGAGAAGGTTATACCCAAACTTCCCCAAAGGCAAAAGGGTTCAGTGGGAGGGGAACCATGGTCAATGGCAGGGCAATAGCTGGCACTGGCAGTATGCTAGGAATGCCTGTGTCTATTGTTTTGCTTTCCCTGGAAAGAGATACCCATAATGCAGGAAAAGAAGTCAAAGCTTGGAGAAATGAGAGGCCCAGGGAGTGATGAAGCTGGGCCTCAAGTCTTGATCTGGTCCAGTCTCTCCCTCATGTTCTGAAAAATGGATCCATCAAAGAATCAGATACAAGTTAGTATACATTTGTTTCCTAAATGTCCAGCCCTGAGCATGGATGGGGACAGGTGGGGTGGGGTCAGGAGAGGAAAGTGCACCCTCCACCCTGCATTCAAGTCAAAACCCATCTGGGGTGCCACTGCAGGCCCAGCCAAAGAAAGGGGCCCATGGGCCATGCTGAGGAGAGCAGACTCCATCCTGAAGGCAGTAGGTTGTGAAAGGGTTTGCCAACGGGACAGGCAGCTAATATGACAATTTCAGGGGGTCAGTGGGGGCAGCAGTATGGAGAATGGATAGGAGAGGTGCAAGGCTGGAGGCTATGAGAGCGGTAAAGATGCCTCAGTGGATTCTTCTTATTCTATGGAACGTTATGTGGCAGGTGTGGGAAAACAGAGGTTTGGAATGTCTTGGTCCTGCCCCACAGAGCTGGGAACCACACCTGTGCAAATCCCTGGTAGATGTTCTCAGTCATATATGTGAGATAGGCCAGGGGTCAGAGGAGACCTGCAGGATCAGACAGAGGGGAGAGAGGGCTTGCAAGCAGGGAGGCTTTGTGAAGGCTTCACACTGAGCCCTGAGGGTCAATACGGCTAAGGTGAATCTAGGACGGCACATGGACAGATAGGGTCTCGGACATAGGCTATGGCTAAGACTAGCAAGGCTTTCTCTAGGGCCAGAGACAGCAGGTGGAAAAAAACTGAACAGGAATCTGATGCCTTCCAAGAAGCCCAGGCATCATGTAAGAATTGAAAGCCTCAGAAAGGCTCTGAACTTAGAAGGGTGTTGTGGGAAGGCAGCTGGCAGAGGGAGCAAGGGTGGGTGGATGTGGGGTCAGACAGAGTCCCCAGAAAAGAGATCCCATCCCACCTAGCTCAGTGGAGCAAATTTAATATGGAAATACCTTCAGCAGCAGCGGATAGCTCAAGCATTGGTGAGGTGGGGCTTGGGCAGACAAAGGGAAGAAGTTTGCCAGAGCCTATGATGTGGGCTGTGACCACAGAAACTTCCCATCATGGCTGGAGGTGCCATCTGAAGTACCCTGGCTTCTCTTTTTTTCCTGCCATCTCATTGGCTGAACCATCTAGAAGCCCACTGACCTAGGGCATTATTGCCTCAAGAGGTCAGCCCTTCTGTTCTGCAGAGCAGAGTAGGAAAAGAGCAAGTAATGGACCCAAGTAAAACCAGTTCCAGGGCCAGCAGGACAGGTGATATGGCAAACCTATGGATCTGCTCCCATGGGCTGATGGGTAGTCCGACTCCCAGGTTCTGGTCTTTCTGTGCCCTCTTTGGTGGCCATGGACTCCTGGGGTGCAGTCTTAGCAGCCTTTTGGTAACAGAGGGCATGGGGATGACCCCTAGTGGCAGGACCATCAATGAAGTCCTGTCTATGGGCTCCAGGTCTCACCTTCCCACCACCTCTGGCTCTCTGCTGCCCACTCTTCTCTCTCCCTTTTTGCCCAGTCAGCATTTCTCTGCCTCTCCCCAGTAATCGCCATTGACAACTATTGACTGGTGGTGGCAGAGCTGAGAGCTAAATGTTAGTGAAGAATTTCCTTGTGATCTGGCAGGACACTGATCCAGATGCAGCAAGGTGGTCATTCATCTCTTGTTCAAATCCTAAAGCCTAACTGTCCTTTACTTCTCATTGCTCTTCCTTCTCAAGAGAGCCACTTTGGGCTCCCAGAAGAGACCCCCTCCTTCAGGAAGACTTCCCTGATTGCCCCAGCTCACATCTGATAGCAGGTGTGATTGGTATCGTCCTTTTAATGTCAAGACTAGTATATCTTAAAGCAGATTCCCAAAATCAAGACTGCATCGGCATCATCTGGCTTGTTGAACCACATCGCTGGATCCTACCCCAGTGTTTCTGATTCAGTAGGTGCAAGAAGAGGCTGGGAAATTTGCATTTCCAACGAGTGCCCAGGTGCCTCTGGTATAAGGTGATAATTAATGCTTAGTGGGCTTATGGTTCAATAAGATCTCTGGGGTCAGGGAGAAGAGACTATTTATGAAAGAGCTTTAACTGGTGTTTTGGTAAAAGCAGATATTTAAAAAGTCATTGCTCATATATTAACTAAAAAGAACCACCCTTCCTTGTGAGTGCAGGGGAAGGGAAGAGAAAATAATTTAGGCTATTGGGCTAAAATTTATAGAGTTGAAAAATTGTTTGAAATTTATCAAACGGGTATCTGTCCTGCTGGTAAATGAGTTACATAGAATGTAAAGTATTTAGAATAATACCTGTGACATATTAAATGCCACAGAAATGTTTATTATTATTACCAACAATTCTGATGAACCTCTTGACTTGCACAATCTCTATACCAAGACGTGTAAAGAGACATCAAGTATCAGTTTAGTTTTTGGACTATCCAAGATTTTCTCTTTTCTGGGGCAAACACCCAAATGTCAGCAGCACCTCCCTTTTGAAGGGTAGATTATGGATAAGTTTTATTTCTGTCTTTATACTTCTCTACACTTTTCTAATTTTCAACACAAATATCTATTATTACCATGAAAAAAAGTCTGGGCATTTCTAACATAATGGTACACAGGACGTTAAGTTCAGTATTCCATGCTGAGCAATCACTTGATCACCATCATGAACAGCGTTCCACTGGGGGCCATGAGCTGCTAATCATTCTTTCTTTCATTTATCCATTTGTTTATTCTCTTAAAACACCGATTGATATTTAGTACATGTTATCCCTGGGCTAAAATTCAAAGATACAAGAACAGTGTAGCAAGTAGTTAAGACCATGACTTTGGCATCAGTAAGACCTGGGGTCTAACCCCATTTCTGTCACCTGCTGGCAAGGTGACTGGACCATTTACTCTGCTTCTTTGAGTATCTGTGTCTTCATCAGTATGTGGGAATCATAATGCTACCTTTCTTACCTATGAGAATGAAATGTGGGAGTGCCCAGGCCCAACATGTGGCCAGCACTGCTGAACTCAGGCTGTTAAAGATACTGTTCTGAGAGGTGATTGTCATTGCAGAGTCTGAATCACTCCAGTGATCCCCGGACCCCCACAGACATGGCTCTCTTAGCTCTTACCACATTAGATTTGGCGGGATGATCATACTCATCTTTTAGGACTGTGAAGTCCAGAGGACCAAGGGACTGACCCAGGGTATGTTACAAGCCCCCAGATTCCTTCCCTGATGGGACGTCTGTGTCACATCACTGAGCATGCAGGGTGGCAAAATGTGGCCAACCTTCTCAGCCATTGGCTGTGCTTCCTCCTTTGGATCAAGGACTTGAGGTCAATTTGGCTGCCTTTCATACAAAATTTTCTGTCCCAATGTCTTTCTTTTCTAAGGAGTTAGAGAGACTTTCTTTTCTAAGGAGGAAAGGCCCAATGAGTGATTTTTAACTTAGTTCACATAGGTGGCATCTCACGCCTGCTATGGTGGTAAGGAGACTCCATGACGTCACATCATGTGTTGAGCTGCAACAAGACCCCTTGGGAGCTGGGATCTGACAAAGGCCACTAGATATTCCTATCTAGGGAGCACAATGAAGCCCAAAGCACTAATGAAAACATCCTTCAACATTAATCGATGAGAATAAATGAGACAGTGATGGCATACTGAATGAAAAAGTCTATGCCCTGGCAATGTGAGAGGCAATGGATTGTGGGAAGTGTGCTTATTCAAGCATGATGTACCATTTTGGAGATAGTGGTGTCACTTCTCTAAGGGAGAGACCTGGCCATTTGTGCCCTTCCCAGAGAGGAGTCAACATGGATAGGTGGAAATCCACCCTCTCTGAAGAGAGATTGAGATCTAGACGGTGGTGCCAGCTCCAGGACTGACCAGCTCTGTGGCCTTGAATACGTCATTTAACATCTCCGAGATTCAGAATTCTGATCTTAAAATAGGAGTAATAATAGAATCTTCACAGAGACGTATGGAACATCAAATTAAAGAGTGAGTACATGACAATTAATGACAATTATTGACATGGTGAGGGTGAGGGAAGGGGAGAGCAGAGAGAGGGAAGGAGTGAGGGGGGTGGCGTCTTGGTGTGTGCCACACCTTTTGGGAGCAAAACACGATTGTAAGAGGGACTTTACCTAGCAAATGCAATCAGTGTAACCTGGTTTCTTATACCCTCAATGAATCCCCAACAATAAAAATTAAAAGTGTACAATTCTATGGTTTTTAGTATAATCATAGAGTTGGATAACCATCATCACAATCAGAACATTTATATCACCTCCCCAACCCAAACCCCACACTCATTAGCAGCCTCCCAACTCCCAATTAGGCAACTACTAATCTAATTTCTATCTCTATGGATTTGCCTCTTCTGGACATTTCATATAAATGTAATCGCATATCATGTGATCTTTTTTGATTGGCTTCTTTCACTTGGCATAATGTCCCAAGGTTGTTCACTCATGTTGTAGCACGGATCAGGACATTATCACTTTTTGTTGCCAAACAATATTCCTTTGCATAGGTGATAGCACATTTTATTTATCCATTCATCACTTGATGACATTTGGGTTGTTTCTACTTCTTAGCTATGATGAATAATGCTGCTGTGAACATTCATTTACCAGTTTTTGTGCGGACATATGTTTTCACTTCTCTTTGATGGAACTGCTGGGTCACATGAGAACCCAGACTTTTTGAGGAACTGCCAAACTATTTTCCGCGGGGGCTGCACCATGTTACAAGCACAGTATTGGGGTTCCAGTTTCTTCATATCCTCATCAACACTTTGTACATATTCTTTGGAGAAATGTGTATCCAGATCTTTCACTCATTTTTAAATTGAGTTATTTTCCTTTTTATTATCGAGTTCTAAGTGTTCTTTATTTATTTTAGATAAGAGTCTCTTACTGGATACATGACTTGCTAAATTGTTTCCCATTCTGTGAGGTCTCTTTTTACTCTCTTAATGATGTTCTTTGAAGCACAAAAGTTTTTAATTTTGATGATATCCAATGTATCTAGTTTTTATTTTGTTGGCTTGTGCTTTTGGTACCATATACATGAAATTGTTGCCTAATCCAAAATTACAAAGTTTTATGTTTTCTTCTAAGAGTTTTATAGTTGCAGTTCTTACATTTAGGTCTTTATTTTTAGTTAATTTTTGTATATGGTATAAGGTAGGAGGTCAGATTCATTGTTTTGCATGTGGATATCCAATTGTACCAGCACCACTTGTTGGAAAGATTACTAAAGGGCCTTGGCATGGCTGTTGAAAATCACCTGCCTATAAATGTTCTTCCATTTTAACTCAAGCATCACCTCCTCAGGGAAGCCTTTGCTGATATCACTCTCTATCCTGACCTCAGCTTGGAGGTGCCCTGTACATATAAAACACAAAGGCATCACCATAGGTCATAATCGGTATTTGTCTATACAATGGAGTAGAAATGAGCACACGCTATAGAGTCAGATAGCCCTGGTTCAAATCCCAGCTCTGCTTGGCCCTCAGAAAATTCTTTCACCTATCAGTGCCTCAATTTCCTTATCTGTAAATTGGGGGATTACTTACCTCATAGGTCGTCATGAGCGTTGACACACGTAAAGCGCATGACCCTTGGTAATAAGCACCGACACGTGAGCCGTGATTAATCAACACCATCTCCTTGGGCTTTAACCTCTGAGGGGATAGGGACCTTGTCTATTTCAGTCAGCACCATGCTGGCACAGAGGGCATTTGATACTCAGTTTTATTGAAGGAAGGCAAGCCAGCAACACGGGAGCCCCGCAGACAGGGTTCTATCTCTCCCACCCACGGGCTGGCTGTGTACTTCTCCTGAACTCTGTAAACTGAGTGTTGGATCCAAGGACTGGTTTTTCTCCTTCTCTGTTTGAATGCAGACCCCTAGCTTCACATGAAGTAAGAGGAACCCAATGTGTAAAACGGAGGAAGGGAGCCGCTCTGAGAGAAGCCAGGGCGAGGCCCAGAATCCCCCTCCTGAGCCCCCCGCAGTCCTCCCCAGCCTGCTGGACAGTGTGAAAACTTCCATCTGGGATGGGATCCCTACGTGCTTGTCGGTTCGGAGCAGCCTGTGATTCACAAGCAGCTGACGCTGACGCTCTTAATTCAGCCCAAATGCTGGAGGTCTGTCTTGCGGCATGGGGGAGGTAGAAGGGCACATTCCGAAGGGGAAAGCTCTTTCTTCCTTCTCCCCGCAGGAGGAGGAGGATGCTTCCTGAAGTTCCCTGCACACGAGCTCTGAGCTTATCCTTGTTCTCAGTTCCACCTTCCTCGGCTTCGTGACCCAGACCTAAAAAGTCCTGGTCTCCTAGGCCAAGCTTCCTTCTGCCCCAGCACCCCTACCTCATCTCAGATCCAGCTTGCTTCTAGCTGGGCCGGCTCTGCTCCTCTCTTGTCTCTTCCACACCCTCATGTCACCTGACAGACACAACTCATCCAAGGTGATGGTGAGGCCACGAATGGCGGCACGTAGATTCCAGCCCCAGCTCCAACCGTGGGTTCTGACTCCCAGTCTAGACTCTGCCTTCAGTAGCCCCCTCCTAGCAGGGCAGCACAGTCCAACCAGGGCAGGACGAGACCAGGAAGGTCAGCCAAGCTTTGTGGCCCCCAGAGGAGGGAAAGCCCCAAAGCC
>CAUYRH010147441.1:0-37500 GCA_963574655.1 Perodicticus potto | reverse complement strand
AATCCTCCCACCTCAGCCTCCCAAGTAGGTAGGACTACAGATGCATGCCATCATTCCTGGCTAATTTTTTTTTATTTTGTGTAGCGATAGAGTCTCGTTATGTTGCATAGGCCGGTCTTGAGTGACCTCAAGTTCCAAGGCCCCTTCCACCTTGGCCTCCCAAAGTGCTGGTATTATAGGCCTGAGCCGACTGCACCTGGTTTATGCTTCATTTTCAAATAAAATCTTACTTTAATGATTTGGTACACTCATTTTAGAGTATGGCACTAAATTCTATCTTTTCACTTGCCTTAATGCCTGCTGTAGTTGGAAAAATATATCTCGAGAAAAGCTGCATTGCATTGGGGGAAGATATGCATTAAGATATGCATTCTGGCTGCACTTACTAAATCACAAGGTGGGATTTCCAATCCTCTGCACCAATTTTTTATTGAAATTTGGTTTAACTGATGTCAACCAGTTGTTACAGGAAATGAATCAGAAAGATTACTTTTTAATATGTTTGACAGATGAGTTCAGAACACACTAAACTTTAGGAATGTAATCCTCCCAAAATATTGGTCTGCAGACTGCTCTCTCTGTAGTGTGAGTTTCTTTCCAAAAGCAGTTACTTTCTTATTCAATCTTAAATTGACACCTTTACCTATCTGTATTTATTTGTTTTAATATCTGTGCATAGCATCCCCCAGGTGCCACAGAAGGAGACAGCACATTTGGAGCACTTGTCATTTCATAAAAGAAAATGACATAACTCATCTTTTGGATGGCAACTCTTTTGAGTATTTTACTGAGATAACCAGCAAATTTCTGTATGATACAAGAGGTTTTCATGGCTGCTGTTTCTATCAGTAAATCTTGAAAGGATCCTGTGATTTAAAGACATCATTGTTATCAAATGACATCCTGTGGTAGTCTCTCTGAAGACCCATGCTGCTGTCCTCAGGAGCCCCACCGTATGGAACATATGACCAATTATGGTGTAGACAAGGTGAGGGCCCCAATGCCAGTCTATCTATTAAATAGACCCAGAGCTTAAATGTTTGTTCCTTTTTTCAAAGGTAAAAATAAGTGTAAATAAAAGTTCTGGACTGACTTTTCTTTTCATATGAATAGATTACCTTGTGCACACCATTTTGAACACCGCTGGGCTATGCAAGAGGGCCCTTGGCCATGTTTATAGCCTCTTGGGATCTGTTCCAGCAGGCTCCCACCTCGGTGCCCACATAAAACTGGATATAACGTTCCTGAATACACATTGCTATGTCTTTGCAGTGAATTATTTTTGCCTACTATGCCCTTCCCTAATGCATTAGCTCAAGATTCCATCCTTTCTTCAAGAGCCAACCTGCAGGCCACCCCTCCATAAGGCCTGTTCAGATTCTCTGGGTAGAGCCATTCATTCTGCTATTCAACAAATATTAAGACATACTGGGTGCCAGGCACTGATCAAGTGGCAGCTGGGTACACAGCTGTGAACCAATTAGGCCCAAATCCTTCCCCCTGGGAGCTTCATTCTAGAAGGTGTTCTAGGTGAGTCCTTACTCCATTTACCCAGGGATGGTTCACCATTCACAGTTTGTCTCTCCAGGAAAGCATTTGTTCCTCAGAGCAGGAATCTCTGAACCTGAGTTCCAAGCACAAGTCCTAGCCCAGAATAGGTGCTCAATAGATAGTGGCTGAAATTAAAAAATAATATAGGGGTAACCAAGCCATGACCCCAACCATAGATAAAGACCTGACACTCATTCCAGACTGAGGTCCCCCGCGCGCCTGACCCACCCCAGGCTGGCCTCGGCCCTTGGCACTCAGTCTCACAAACACACTGTTCCCGAGGAACCTCATCTCTGCCCTACTGAGCAGGAACTGGATGGCCCCCTGCAGCTAGCAGGAACCACTTCCACCTCCCAGTGTCCCTATATTTAGCCATCTGCTGTGACCCTGAGGCCTTCTCCTCTCCATGGCCAGAGGGAATTGCCCAGGCAGCTTTGATGGCCTATTTTCCCAGGCCCTGCTCGTGCTCCCAGCCTCTCAGCATCCCCACCAGGAGGTGGGGCCCCACTCAACTGGCAGGTTCTTCATCCCAAAATAGCATGAGCACTTGGCAAGAGAGTCAGCCACTTGTATTCAGGGACAGTGCTGCGGGGGGGGGGGGGGGGAGGCTGGAGGTGGTCTATATAGAAACCTCCCAGGTAGCACACTCCTGTGTTCCCGGATCCCCTTCCATGCGTTAAGTCCTGGGTCCCAAATTCTTCCACTGGGCCTAAGGCTGATCACCAACTGCCAAAATAAGGCCTGAGCCTCATGTTCCCCTTCTCCCCCACCCTGCACACCCAACTGGACATCAGCCACACAGTCTGTCCCTGACAAACTTCCCACCTATGACAGGAGAATCGCTTGAGCCCAGGAGTTGGAGGTTGCTGTGAGCTGTGAAGCCACAGCGCTCTACCCAGAGTGATAGCTTGAGGCTCTGTCTCAGAAAAAAAAGAAAGAAACTTCCCACCTATGAAATAGCTTAACCCAGCCTCCTCCCCCACTCCCTTCTCTATCTGCTGAAATCCAACCAGCCTATAAAGAGTCCTTCAGAATCCACTAGGCCGTGAAGTCCCCAATGCCACGGGCTCAGGGTGCTCCGTTCTTTGTTCAGACTTGCCCATCCTATAACTTTGCTTGGTTCAAAAGGCCCCCAGACTGATAGTAAGAGGACGTGGGTGCTGGCTGTGTGATTTGGGGGGTGAAACTCCCATGCCTGCCTCAGTTTCCCTACCCATGATCTCTACGGGCTCTCCCAGTGACCTCAGCCTGCAATTCATTTGGAGATATGAGAGCTTTCTGGTTGAGGGACTTCGCCCTGACCCTGGAGCTATCAGAATTGTGGTCCCCTCCTCTTTCCCCTATCCTTCCTCACAAAGTGCCTCTGAGGCGGATGTGGGCTCCTGACGGGCCAGCGGAATGGGGCACTGCGGCAAGACTGGCTTCCAAACTAGCAGGACACCCTCCCTCTCCTGCCAGTGGGGAAGTTGCCATCCATCTGGTTCAGGTTTCTCTGTTTTGTCTCATCTGGAGCACTCAGCCCACAAGTCTTGTCAACTGGAACAAAACATCCCAATCTGCTGTTGTTTACTTCAGCAGAGCACAAGCCCAGGGGTTTTGTGGAGACCACCAGGATCCCGGCGGGACAACAGGAAGTCACAGCAGAGGTGCTCTGGAACTTGGAAAAGTCAATTCTTGATGGGATTCAAGGCATCTTTGAGGCAGCAAATATTCCAGAGGACGTTCAAGTGTCACCAGGCCAATGAAATCTAATGGATCCTCAGGCTGTGTCCTCTCTCCTTTCAGAAGACATTTGAGGCAGCTTCTAGGAAATTTATCATTTAAAGAGAATTGCGAGAAGCCATCTAAACCAAACTGTGTGTTTCGTTAGCAAGGATGGTATTTACTTAATAAATGTCTGCTATGTACCAAGCACTATTCTAGGCACTAGGATACAACAGTGAGTAAAACTGACATAGTCTCCCCCATGTGAAGCTGACATTCTTATCAAGGGACGTGGACAAATCAACAAACGCACACTATTCTATGTAGTCGCACCACTACTAAGTATGAAGAAAAGTTATGTGAGGCAAGGGGAATACAGGTGACTGGAAGACTGGGTTAAATAGGCCAGTCTTGGCATGGATGCAGAGAGAAGGGAACACTCCTAAACTACAGATGGGAATGCAAGCTAATACAACCTTTTTGAGAAGAAGTTTGGAGAATACAAAAGGAACTAAAAGTAGACCTGCCATTCGATCCTGCAATTCCTCTACTAGGTATATACCCAGATGATCAAAAATTATTTTACAACAAAGACATTTGCACCAGAATGTTTATTGCAGCCCAATTCATAATTGCCAAGACATGGAAACAGCCCAATTCATTCATCGACCCATGAATGGATTAACAAATTGTGGTATATGTGCACCATGGAATACATACTATGTAGCCATAGAAAAATGGAGACTTCACATCTTTTATGTATACGTGGATAGAGCTGGAACATATTCTTCTTAGTAAAGTATCTCAAGAATGGAAAAAAAAAATCCAATGTACTCAATACTACTATGAAATCAATATATAATCACCTACACATTCATACGAATGGTAAAACATAACTATAGTCCAGAAAGTAGAAGGGAAGAGGAGAGGGGGGAGAGGAGGGAGGAGGCGGGAGGAGGGAGGACTTTGAGGGGACCTCACCTAATGTGCATGATGCAATGGTACATTTCAAAACTACTACGAAAAGAGTATAATTGTGATGGATGTGTTAATTAGTTCAGTGTAAGCATTTCACATGGTATATCAAATCAGTACACTGAACCCCATAAATGCATCAATGTACAAAGTTATGATTTAATAATAAATAAATAAATAAATAGGTCAGTCTGAGAGATTTGACATTTGAGCCAAGGCCTGAAAGAAGTGAGAGAGTGAGCAGTGTAGCTATCTGGGGGAGGAATGTTCTATGCAGAGAAACCAGCCAGTGCAAAGGCCCTGAGGTTGGAGTGGCAGCAAGATGAAAAGACTGGGGAAGAAACAAAGGGTGGGGGCTGCAGGGGGCGGAAGACAAACTGTGCCTAGCAGTGGCTTTCCTTTTTTATTGATTACAACCATAAGAATTAAGTTTTATATTGCAATCCAGTACAAATATAAGTAGGTCACTGAGAGTCTTGAGACAGACTGTGTTACGGTCCATTATTTCATTTCCAAGAAACACCATCAACAGTATCCGTTTCGATTCACCTGTGCAAGTGTAAGCTTGCTTGGCATATGGATGTTACTGGGAGGGCTTCATTTGTTTCCACTTGTGCAGATATTACATTTCTTCACTTTTGTGTATCGCAAAGTATTCTTAATGGCCCACATATATGTATAAAAACAAAACAGAAATAAACTGACTTGCAAAAAAACACAGAAATAAACTGTATGTACGCACTCATGTCTTTTATTTTATTCTATTTCGTTTACAAAATAGTGCTAATGATGATCTTTAAATTGATTCCTGCCCTACTAAGTGGTCACGGAGCCCAGATTGAAAAGCACTGATTAGGGCCTTAGAGACCATTATAAACAGTGAGACGGAACCATGAGGCAGCAGGTTTGTGAGAAGGAGGGTCACAAACCATTCCGCTTTTCTGTTCCATTTAAAAATTAACGTATAATTTACATACAGTAACACAGCTTTTCCAATGTGCAGTTCTTAGGATTTTGACTAATGCGTACAATTGTATAAACATCTTGTTTTGCTTTTGAAAGAGTCCTGCAGGTTGCAGAGTGGAGCCCTGGAGCCGGAGAGTGGTCCCAGGGCCAGCCGGGGGCACGACAACCACCCGAGGAGCGCCGCAGTGGCTCGGAGCAACTTCTGGCATTTCTGAAGTCTGAACCAGCAATAGCCGCTGACATTCTGGAGGAGAACTCCAGAATGACTGCCAGGTGCTTGACCTGAGCAGTGGGAACTTGGAGAGATGGGGAGGAAAAGGTTGAGGGGAATAAGCCACATGTTCTGGTCTACACAAGTGTGAAAGGCAAGGAGAGAACTAGCTGGACATGGTAAGGAGTCCAGGGAGAGACCAGGAAGGAGATCTGGCCATGGGCACTTCCACGCACTGAGCGCCATAGGCCTGCCTGAGGTGGCCAACGGAGGGGGCTGATGGGTAGAAGTGGCTAAAGACTGAGCCCTGGGGCACAGCCACATTAAAGCGGCTAGGATGACTGGGAGTTGACAGCAGGAGACTGAGAAGCCCAGTGGAGTGGGCTTAGACCCAGGAGCCAGTGAGCAAGTGCCTCCATGTCTAAGAGAGAGCAGGCCTAGCAGGGCTAAGTTGAGATGAGGGCTAAGATGGAGACAGAAAATTGACCACTGGAACTTGCGTGGACTTCATTCAGTAAACAGTAGGGGGGCAGGCTGTGGTTGTTTCTGAACAGGAAGTGACTTGAGCTGAGCTGTACTTCAGGAAGATTAATAATAGTTCCTTTGCTATGATTTATTTGTTATTTATCACTGATAGGCCCTCCCTCTGGGAAGGCCTTGTGCCAGGACATTAATTCATGAATCTTCCCATCAATCCTTGAAGTAGGTGCTACCATTGTTTTTGATTCACAGGCAAAGACTCCAAGGGCTTCATTGACTTCCCCAAGGCCACACAGTCGGAGAGTGCGGAGCTGGACCTACAACCCAGACCATCTGGCTCCCACTCCTGGCAGCAGAATCTGGATTCAGACTCAGGCCTTTTGGTCTATTGCCCCGTTGCTAGTGACTGTGAGAGGGTCACTGATGGGGTGGGAAGATTTCTAGTCTAGAAAGTCAGAGCAGGATGACAGGACTTGCAGCAACTCTTCTCCTTTGCCTTTGGAGGCTCCTGGCTGGTGGTTGTATCCTGGGTTCCTGGCCCTGCCCCAAGCCTGTCAGCACAGCAGGGGGAGCAGCCCCAGTCATAGCCCAGAGGCTTCCAGGGCCTCTGCAGGACTGTAGGTCTTTGCTTTGGGGTTGGCTTGGCCCTCCCTGGGGACCCCCTGCTCCCTTGCCCAAAGTGGTTAGTTTCTTGAGGAATCTGTCACCATCTGGTCCCCATGTTCTGCCTGTGGGTCTGTCTGGGGCACTGGAGGATTCCAGTCCAGCCCAGAGTAATTGTTACCAGAGGCAGGCAAGACCGAGTGGGATGGGGGTGCTGCCTAGAGCCTCCCATTAGGACTTTGGGACTTGAAAGAGCGAGGCTGAGACAGAGGCAGAGAGAATATCAGAGACAGAGGTGGCAGATAGAGGAGACACCAGGACAGTACAGCAAGTCAGGAAATGAAGTAAAGTAAAACAGAGACTGAGACTGAGGTGACAGCAGGAGGTAGAGCCCAGTGCAGTGACATTGCAGGCAGAAGGCAGAGAGGAGGTGTGGAGAGGACTGTGGGGTGGGTGTAGGGGCTCTGGGAAGGAGAGGCAGCAGGGGAGGGAAGAGAGGGAGAAAGGGAACAGAACCAAGGGAGGTCAGAGATGCTGTCAAAAGGGAAAGAGAGCAAGTTCAGAAAATGCCAAGACAGCAGAAAGGCAAGCCTGGTGACAGGGAGTCTTGGAGAAGCAGTAGAGCCTCTGGGCCCCCCGGCAGCCCACAGTCCTAGGGCAGCCACAGTCATGGTCAGCTCTTGCCTGCAAGCCTGGCCAGGCCTCAGCTCCCTCCAGGAGGGCCCTGCCATGCACACCTGGGCCCAGGACCCCCTGCTTCCTACGTGGTCCTCTCTCCAGAGACTGCCTCCCAGGCACTTCCCCACTGGGCTCTAGTAAACCATTTCTCCAAGGGTGATCTTGAGAGATGGAGAGAGCAATGCACCATGAGGCTTGGATGAGAGCCTCAGTCCTGTCCCTGCCTCTGTTCCCCTTAAGACCTCACACATTGCTCCGCCTGCCTGGGGCCTCAGTCTCTTCATCTGTAGAAAGGGCTGCATTTGGAGATCACTAAGGGCCCATCCAGCCTTATAATTGAACCAATAGCAAAACTGGGCTGTGCAGGAGATGGACTGATCACGGCATGGCTATGCCACCTACCCACGCAGTCACTCTCCACTCATATTTTTGTTCCCCCTTCCACTCCTGCAGTTTCCCTCCTTTCCCCTGTCTCCTTCCTTCCTTCCTTCCTTCCTCTTTTTTCTTCCATTTTTTCTTTTTTTTTTATTTCTTTCTCTCTGTCGCTTTTTGTCCTGCTCTTTTTCCTCCTTCCTCCCATCCTTCCTTGCTTTCCCTTTCTTCCTCTCCTACTCACTGAGTGCTCCCTTTCTGCCAGACCACAGGCTGGACACTGATGCCTCAAAAATGGATCCCTGGGCAGCACCTGTGGCTCAGTGAGTAGAGCATCAGCCCCATATAACGAGGGTGGTGGGTTCAAACCCGGCCTCAGCCAAACTGCAACAAAAAAATAGCCGGGCATTGTGGTGGGCGCCTGTAGTCCCAGCTACTCGGGAGGCTGAGGCAAGAGAATCGCCAAAGCCCAGGAGCTGGAGCTGTGACGCCACTGCACTCTACTGAGGGCGACAAACTGAGACTATCTCTAAAAAAATAATAATAATAAATAATAATGGATCCTTACAGGTTCCCTAGGTCTAGTGGGCTCAGCCCAGGACTAGGGCATAAGGCTTGGGGCCAGTAGGGCCAGATCAGACCTGAGGCATTAATGCCCCTCCCTTACACCAGCTGTTCTCCTACCACTTGGTTCGTGCCCATTTCCACACTCCCCTGCTTTGGGCAGTTCAACTCTGAACACTGACCCCAAGATACACAGAAGCTTTTTTTTTTTTTTTTTTTTTTTAGAAACAGGTTCTCACTTTATCACCCCCTCAGTAGAGTGCTGTGGCGTCACAGCTCACAGCAACCACCAACTCCTGGGCTTAGGCGATTCTCTTGCCTCAGCCCCCAGAGAAGCTGGGACCACAGTCACCTACCACAACACCGGGCTATTTTCTTTGTTGTTGCAGTTTGGCCCGGTCAGGTTTGAACTCACCACCCTCGCTATTTGGGGCCAGTGCCCTTCTTACTGAGCCACAGGTGCTGCCCTATACAGAAGCTTTACACTGGTGCTGAGATCTGAATGTTTGTGTCCTCCCCAGATTTCATATGTTGAAATCCTAATCCCCTAGGGGGTGGTATTAGGAGGCAGGGGCTTTGGGAGGTGAGTAAGTTATGAGGATGGATCCCTCATGAATGGGATTAGTGCCCTTATAAAAGAAACTGCAGAGTGCTAGGTAGTCCCTTCCATCATGTGAGGACACAGCAAGAAGGCACCATCTATGTGAGAGCAGCCCTCACCAGACATTGAATCTGCTGACACCTTGCTCGTGGACTTCCAGCCTCCAGTACTGTGAGGAATAAATTTCTGTTGTTTATAAGGCACCCTATTTATGGTATTTTGTTACAGCAGCCTGAACAGACTAAGACAACTGGCATAACCAAACATTTCCAATGTTAATGTTAGTGGATGCCAGAGAGCTCAGAGAGGCCCAGGGACTTGCCCAAGGTAATACAGCCAATCATGTCCTGATTCACTTTCTCCTCTGCTTTGGCTGATCTTGAGGGCCTAGAGCTTATAAATCCCACACCTAGGGCAGCCTCAGCTAGACCGTTGCCAGCCCAGGGAAAGTCTAGTGATGGCCAGTCAGAGTGAGGTCACTGATGGGATCCATGTGTTCACATCCGTGTATCCCCGCCCCACGGCCTTCCCCACCCAGCCCCAGGAGGCCAGGAGGGGAGGATGACAGAGGGCTGTGATGTGTCAGTCCAGGCACTGTGCCCAGAGGTCATGAATGCTGGGGCTGAAGCTGCAAGAGGGAAAGTAGCCCCCACCTGACATCTGCTGGCAGGCGGAGGAGCTCAGAAGGTTCGATCCTCAGAGAGTGGTACCAGCTTGATGTGGCTGGAGGCTTTAGCCCACCTCCATGGTCTCAGATAAGCCCAGGCTTTGGTCCCAAGCTGAGTCCTGCCACCAGCATCCAGACATCTTCATCTACCTTCTGTGATGGCCAGTTTTAAATGTCACCTTGACTAGGCTACAGTACCCAGTATTCAAACACTGATCTAGCTGTTGTGAAGGGTTTTTGCAGAAGTAAATTCCGAATCACCTGACTTTAACTAAGGAGATTATCCAAGACCACTGGGGTGGGCCTGATTTAATCAGGTGAAGACCTTTATGAGCAGAGCTAAGCTTCTAAGTTTCCCTGAAGGAGGAAAAATCTACCCATGGACAGCAGCTTTGGCTCAGAGTTCCAACCCATCTTTCTTGATGGCCTTCCCTGTGGATTTTGGACCTGCCTACTCAGCACCAACAATTGTATCTAATATAAGCCAATTCCGGGTGATACATCTCTTAATACGTATCTCCTACTGGTTCTGTTTCTCTGATAGAATTTTCACAATATACTGTCTGACTTGGTTTCTTCAGGCTGCTATAATAAAAATACTGGGTAATTTATAAGCAATAGAAATGTATTAGCTAGGTGTGGTGGCTTATGCCTGTAGTCCCAGCTACTTGGGAGGCTGAGCCAGGATGATCACTTGAGCCCAGGAGATAGAGGTTGCAGTGAGCTATGACACCACTATATTACAGCTTGGGTGAATATAGTGAGAATCCATTTCTTAAAAAAGGAAAAGGGAGGGGTGGCGCCTGTGGCTCAAAGGAGTAGGGCACCAGCCCCATATGCCAGAGGTGGGGGGTTCAAACCCAGCCCCAGCCAAAAACTGCAAAAAAAAAAAAAAAAAAAAAAGGAAAAGAGAGGGAAGGGAAAGAGAGGAAAGGAAAGGGAGAAGGTAAAGAAAAGAATTGCTCACAGTTCTGAAAGCTGGGAAGTCCAAGATCAAAGTGCCAGCAGATTCATTCAGTGTCTACGGTCCACGCTTCACAGGTGCTGCATCCTCGCATGGTAGAGAGACAAAGGGGCCACCTCAAGCAGTAATCCCACCCGAGAGGGCTCCACTCTCACTACCCAAGGCTGAAAAGGAAACTACAACCCACTGTCTTCTTCTTGCCCCGGTCCTGCCCCCTTGGTACCTGTCTCTTGTCCGGGGCTGGCTGAATGAGGCTGTGACCAAGAGCCACAACCCTAACTATTTCAGATTCTTTAACAACCACCCTTTACTCTAAACCAAATGAGGAGGGGGAAGGGAGGGAGAGGCCATGCCCTGATGACATCAAATCTATGGTTTTGCCCATTTCCCGAGTGAGAAAACTGAGGTGCAGAGAGGAGGGCGTTGGCCCCAGCCACACAGCTAGTGAAAAGCAGAGACTGGGTCCACATCCAGGTCTCTCCGACTCCCAAAGCCACGCTCTTGAGCGTCACAGGGGCCTGCCTCACACTCATAAGGAGAGGGGATTCCTTGCAGCTGACTCAGGGCCTGGGGCAAAGAAGCCACATCCCTGGGATCTGCTGGGAAGGAGAAAGTGATCTAGGGAATTCCCGAACAGGTTTGAAGTTCTTACCAGCTGGGGTTGGGGAGCTGCAGCCTTCACTGGCTACACTCATGGTTGGCGGTGGGGCAGGGAGTTCCTTGGCTGAGTCTAAGCTTTCTGAGAGGCTGCATAATGTGTGGGGAAAGGGAGATGAGTGAGGCCACATTGAGTGGGTTTTGTGACCCAGTTCAAATTAGCCACATTTCAAATGTCGTGGCCAGTGGCTGTTAAATTGGAGAGCACAGGTATAGGGGCCCAGGGGTGATCTGAGGACGCTGAAGAAGTGAAGGGGGCGAACCTCAGTGCAGCACTTCCTGGGCCGGGGGCCCAGATATGACAGGGGGGCCCTTGGTACTGGGGGCCGTATATCCTCTCACCAGCCCCTGAGGCAAGTGTTATCATATGTGTCAGGGAGATGAGGAGCCAAGTCAGAGAAGTCAGTGACTCATGACATGTCACACAGCAGGATGAGAGTTTAGCCACTCCCCTCCCCCTCACACACACACCGACAGGATGTCGCACCCACCCCACCCAGGGGCACAGATGAGCAAAGGAGCCCCCCACCCTGGGACCCTACACTCACTGATCTCTGCCCGCAGGCCTGCCAAGTGAGGGATGGCACATTTAGGCAGAGTCCCTCAGTCACCCTTCCATCCTATGCATGCAGGGGAGGAGGTGGGTGGGCACCTTCATCTTGCCCTGTCGAAGGCTGCTATGGTTGGTGTCAGGTGGTCCCACCCAGAATGCAGCTTATCTCCTCCCTGTCCACTGCCCTGGGCACTTGCTCACGCTTGTGTACACTAGCACACAAACACACGGGGCTACGGACGCTGCTGCCTCTGGCTGGTCCAGGTCAGCCCATACGGCTTCACCCCGGCTCACACCTCCCTAGCCTATCCTGAGTACCCAGCACTCGGAGCAGCACTAACCACATCCCCTGGCTCAGCCAAGGTGACCTGAAATGGGAGCCTGGCAGGGATTTTGCCCATTGTATAGCTGGGGAGGCAGAAGTTCAGAAGGGGTTGGGACTTGGTTCCCCTGTTGCTGCAGGATGTTTGTGCTGGGCGTCTATCGACAGCCTCTGGCTCTCGTTGGACAAGGATAGGGGCCCAGCATTTGGGAGGCACAGGAGAAGGGATGGCTTTGCAGGGCTCAGGTTCCCACTGTGGACTCTGAGGGAGGAACAGGGTCTGTGCAGGCTCCTAGGAATGGCCCCGGAGCCCACCATACGGATACAGCTGTCCTCCCCCCGTGGGATGCTTTGCCCAACTGGAGAGGGAGCTGAGAGTCTTGGGTACTTGCAGAGGGAGCATCCTTTGCTCCAGGGATGGATGGGTTAAGTTGCAAGGATGGGGAGATCTAGTTTGTGTCCAGGTTCCTGATGTGAGCAGCTCCATGGGGGAAAGGTGGTGCCATTTGCAGGGATGTTTGCAGGGTGGTGGAGGCGCATGTGGGGAGGCTGTGGACTTGGGCAGGGCAACCCCAGGGGAGATGCTGAGTAGGCCTGGGAGGTCTCCTCTGTCTCTATGGGTCACCTCAGTGAGCCTTCCCATACTGCCTTTTATTTATTTATTTATTTATTTATTTATTTTGTAGAGACAGAGTCTCACTCTATCACCCTCGGTAGAGTGCCGTGGCATCATACAGCTCACAGCAACCTCCATCTCCCAGGCTCAGGCTATTCTTTTGCCTCAGCCTCCCAAGTAGCTGGGACTACAGGCGCCCGCCACAATGCCCAGCTATTTTTTGTTGCAGTTTGGCCGGGGCCAGGTTTGAACCCACCACCCTCGGTATATAGGGCCAGCACCCTACCCACTGAACCACAGGTGCCGCCCCCCAAACCACCTTTTTGAAAACTCCACCTCTCCATACTCCCCTGCCTCAGTTTCCCCATAGCACATGGAACATAGTGTTAACCGTATTTCACTCACCTGGCTTATTGCTGGTTCCCCACATGGGGGGACTGTATCTGTCACAGTTTGTTTTCGTGCTCAGCTCCTGTGCTCAGAGCATTGCTTGCCTCAGAGATACATGAAAGGGCGAATGCCTGAGGAGCTGAGGGCTCAGGAGAGAGGAGGCACCAGCATTTAAGGGGTGGCAGAGAAATAAGCACCACCCCAATCTGTGCCCTCTTGAAAGCACGTGTAAAGAGAGTAAGGTGGAATCAGGCAGGCAAGGGCAGACGTGACACAGCTGGTCTGGCCGGTTTAGGTCCTAAGTGACCTTCACCTCCTGTCTCCCATTCTTACTGTTTTAGAAATCTAGCTCCACCCTAAAGATGCCCATCTTGAGGAGTTTAGGTGGATGGATTTAGGAGATTAACTTTTGAACCTGAATGTTGTAATAGGTCACTGAGTTATGCTGATTATTTTTTGGAATAAAAGTTGGTGTGAAGAGTTTGCTTTGTGGCTTGGCGCCTGTGGCTCAAGCGGCTAAGGCGCCAGCCACATACACCTGAGCTGACGGGTTCGAATCCAGCCCAGGCCCACCAAACAACAATGATCACTGCAACCAAAAAATAGCCAGGCGTTGTGGCGGGCATCTGTAGTCCCAGCTCCTTGGGAGGGGGAGGCAGGAGACTCTCTTGAGCCCAGGAGTTGGAGGTTGTTGTGAGCTGTGATGCCACGGCACTCTATCCAGAGTGACAGCTTGAGGCTCTGTCTCAAAAAAAAGAAGTTTGCTTTGAACTTTTATGTATAAAACTGTGATTTTGGAAATGGCAGAACAGAACAATCTTGGAGGGTACTCTCGCTATTCTCCAGAATCCTGCTCTTCTGACAAAGTTTGGTGGGCCTATCCCTGTCTCTGTATATTGGCTGACAGTGACAGAAGGCAAGACTCTCTTTGTCCGGTAACAATCTCACACCGTGTTACCCTATCTGTCTCCAATTCACTTTTTAAAAGGACACCAGTTTTATCAGATTAAGGCCAACCCTAATAATTTTAACTTGATTACCTCTGGAAGGAGTCTGTCTCCAAATAAGATGACATTGTGAGGCACTGGGGATTAGGATTTCAAACATATGGGTTCTCAACCCATAAGAGAACACCTGTTTTGGTGTGGGGAGGGTTGAGGGCCACAGCAGATGACTGTCCAGGCTAGGCCTTCCTGCCAAAACCATTAGGACTGATCATGGGCCACAGAGATGGGCCAGAGTGAACACAGAATCCCACCATGAACCCATAAAAACCCTGCCAGGACCCTGCCCCCAGAAGTTCAGGTGAATTGATCTGGACTGTTACAACCTCCAGGGTGAACTCAGTGTTCAGGTGGGGCTGAGAGCTGAGTGTAAGTCTGTGGATGCGTGGACTCCGCTGCCTCATCAGCACCCCCACACGGGGCTGGAGCAGCTGCCACAAGTCCTCCCTGAATCCAGGCTTCTCACGGTCAGACAGATGGGGGCAGACAAGACAAAGAGGCTTTGTCCCCAGTACCACACCCAGGGAGGGGTGGTGGGGCCCGTGCACTGGGCCTGTACCTGGGTGGGAAGGGCTGTCCCCAGGCAGTGGCTGTGGGAGATGTGGGGGTTACCAAACCATTGTTTTTCCAGGGATTGCACCCAGGAAGTCCCTGCCCAACAGCTTGTCACATGGAAGAGGATAGAGATTTCCAGCCCTGTGATTTTATAAAGTAAAATCTGAAAGAGGTCAGAGCTGTGGAACCTCAGCTTCCACATTTGTAAATGAGAACCTATAGATATAACATCCAAGTCTTTTTTTTTTTTTTTAAAGAGACAAGATCTCTTTCTGTGGCTGCTGTGGAGCAGTCCTAGTTTACTGCAGCCTCAAGCTCCTGGGCTCAAGTGATCCTCCTGCCTCAGCTTCCCAAGTAGCTGGGACTAAAAGTATGTGCCACCATGACCAGCCTGAAATGGTTCTTTATGTCACTTTCTGTCCTTTCTTCCATCCATGAGTTGAATCAATTTCTCTGTCCAACACCCCCACGTTGGGGGCATGTCCTAGGGCCACACTGCCCTCAACTACACGGAGCAGGCCACCCACAGCTTCACACCTGTCTGCTGGCCCCTCGAAGGAGGATCTGGAGGCAAGGGCCTGAGCCTTACACCTCTGCGTCCTGGACTCAAGGTTTATGCTTACCCAACAGCAGGTCCCTGTGAGAACCACAGCTGAGGTGCAGATAAGCATCTCTAAGGCTTCTCAAGAAGTCCCTCGCGGAGCTGTGCAGCTCACTTCTGTGTGATGTATGCAATGCTGGGCCTGAAAAGTGCTTTGTTCCAACAGGTGCTAGGAAGGGTGTGGCTGAGGGATGGACAAATGCACAAATACAGCATTTCTCACGGGGGCCCACACATCCAGCCCCAGCACTCACAACCCAAGTGCAGTTTGCTGAGCAAGAGGGGGGCTCAGCTTTTTGCCCCAGCTTTTCATTTACCCCTCACAGCCACCTCAGGTGCAGCTGCCCTTATTCATCCCTGTTTTGCAAACAGAGCTTGAGAGATGAGTGCTTGCCACAGCCTACCCCCAACGCAGGCCGCGCCCGCTACACCCTTCTGATGAGCAGAGGGTGCTGGGCATCATCTCATTCCTGCAGGCCCAGTGCCCAGCCACCACATCCGTGCCTGGCTCTGATCTCCCACCAGGCCGGGAGAGGCAGGTCCCCACACCTGGCCCAACACGGAGTCTGACAAGGCTTCATTAAGGATCTGAGTGAATGAATACAGGAGTAAATGAAGGAGTGAGAGAAAACCAGGAGCCCTGTCCTCAAGCTCCTGTGACATGGTGGACAAGTACACAATCATGTTCGGGGAGCAGAAGGCCTTGGCAGTATCTCACTTCCCCATCCACATTCGCAGAAGTTGACCCTCGCCCAGCCTCCTGGTCCAGCTGAGGCAAGGAGTTAGGTTGATAAAGGAGGTGAAGGAGCTTTGGGCAAAAGAAAGTTCCCCTTGGGCAGTGCCTGTGGCTCAGTGAGTAGGGCGCTGGCCCCATATACCGAGGGTGGCGGGTTCAAATCCGGTCCCGGCCAAAATGCAACAAAAAAATAGCCAGGCATTGTGGTGGGTGCCTGTAGTCCCAGCTACTTGGGAGGTTGAGGCAAGAGAATCGCCTAAGCCCAGGAGTTGAAGTTTGCTGTTGAGACAGCACAGCACTCTACCGAGAGCGATAAAGTGAGACTCTGTCTCTAAAAAAAAATAATAATAATAAAGTTCCCCTTGTGCACCCTGTCTTTGTTCAAGAAGGAAGCTGAGCCCCAGGAAGGGCAGGGTCTGGGCCAAGACCACACAGCTACTCAGTGGTGGAGCAGGTTTAGGCCCAGGTCTCCCTACTCCTGGGCCAGCTGGGGTCTTCTGCTCAAAGCCTCAACGTTACAACTGCACCTCAATTATCATTATCAATCTCACCCTGTAGGAAGTGTCCTTGAGAGACTAACCTGTGCCAACTTGGGAACAGTAGAGCCACTCCTGAACACACCCCTCCTTGACCTGGAAGCACAGCCCACACCCTCCCGAAGGCAGTAGGTCTCCCTGCATTCTCCCTGGTTTGGAAATGAGACACTGAAGCTCAGAGGAAAGAAGTTCACTCACCTGAGGCCATGCAGCTAAAGAAACAGACAAAGGTTTGGGATGATGAAAGCATTTGGAAATGGATCATGATGGTGGTTGCACAACCATGTGAATGTACCTAATGCCCCTGAACTGTGCACTCAGAAGGGTTAAAGTGGTACATTTTATGTTATGTGTATGCAAACACACACACACCATGGCCAAGGTGGGATGTTCTCCAAGGTGGGCTCCATATTCTGTGTCCTTTTCTGCACAGTGGAGAAATTTTCACTTGCTCAGGGTATTCTGGTGACCCAGACCACCCTCATTCCCACCCTTCTTCAGGAAGGCTTTTCCTGGCTCCTGCTCTGAGCAGAGCCACCCCAGCTGAGTGCTGGAGACACAGAAAAGAGGTAAGCCTGGGCCCTGTCCTCCAGGAACTCAGTACAGAAGCCACTCTGGCCGGCTGTGGCTATAGCTCCAGGAATCAATGGGCGGAATGGCCAGCCAGAAACAGAATAGGGTCCACCACGCTGTATAGCCAGTGCCATGGCACATGTTCTAGGAGGGCTCCAGGCCGAACTGGAAACAAAGGACAAATTGATCAAGAATGAATACGATTTTTGAAAATGTAGCAGTGTATGTCCAAGACAGAGAAGATCGCTCAGTAGACCCCAGGAGCCAAAGCTCTGTGAGAAATGAAGTGGAGGGCCACGCAGAAGCCCCCGTCAGTGCAAGATGAGGGCCATGGGCTCAGAAGTCCTGCAAAATGAGACCTGAACGCAGCCCTTCCACTCCCCTGTGGCACATCACTGCCTCTCAGAGCCTCGGTTTCCTCAGGGTGAGGCAGTGCTGTAACAAGCTTGGTCGCAGGGTTCTGAGGATTTGTGACCTCATGCACATAAAATGTCCACTTCAAAACTCTTCCTCCCTGCTCCCCTCCTATCCCTAAGCCTTTTGAACTCCCTACCCCTTCTCCTTGGCCATTTTAGCCGTGAGAGACCTTGGAGTCGAGGGAGGGCAGACAGTAGCTGTGACCGCAGCCATACTGGGAACTGTGGGCTCCCGATGTGGCTGAGCCCCTCCTACATGCCAGGGCTTTGCCACATGCCTCCTCGTTTGCGTGTATTTCATCCTCTGGGGGATTATTAATATATGTTCTACAGAAAAGGAAAGGGGTTCAGAGACACCTACTCAAGGTCATGTGGTCCTCAGCGTTGGGGCTGCCTGACTCCAGCACCTGTGATCTTCCTATTCTAGCAACTAGTTAGGTCATCTGTAGTGGACTCCAGGCCCCAAGGGCCAGGGATCCCATCCTTCAACTGCGTTCCATTCTTGGGGCTGGACTCTCAGCCCTGCAGCTCAGCCTGCTGTCGGTAGGGCCTATATCCTGCACGAGCTGCGCATGGCCCTCATGTCCTATTACCACATGGCCGTGCCCACCAAACACACTCACCTGCAGGGGGCCCAGCCTGCCAACACCGGCAGAATTGGGTGCTGCTGGCTCCTTAGCTCCTCATACTGCTGAGTAAGCCTCAGGGACCTTGTCCCGCCTTCATCACACTGTGCACCCAGTGCCATGGTACATGTTCCAGGCTCCATAAATCTTTGAGTGAATTGAAAATAAATGACCCACTGAAGCCAACCCCATCAGGACAGAAACATGCCACACAAAGCTGAGCCAGGCCCCTGCGCTCAGAGGAGTGACAGGAACCGTGTCTACAGTGGGGTTCCACACCTGGGGAAGGACGTGGAAACCAGAGCAGGTTCCCAGGAAGGGGCAGGAGGCAGAGGACCCTGGAAAATGCAGCCAGGGAGAATGATTGGGGGAGTTGAGGTGGAAGTGTTATCCTGGGGAAGACTCTCAAGGTCCTAGAGATTCATTCATTCTCTCATTCATTCATTTCCTGAGCAGTGCTCCCAGGGACGTGGTGATGAATCTGACTTACCTCCCTGGCCCCGGACAGGCTGCCAGAGAGTGGGAAGCAGAGCTGGGGCGGGGCGAGAGCCCTCCCAGGACTGCAGTGAGTAGAGCCTGCGTCAGTTCAGGGGCCCAGATGACAGTCTCTGGTGGAAGCTGCCAGGACTAAGCAGGGAGCATGTTGACACCCTTGGCTCTGACGGAGCAGCTGGCTGGGTGGTGGCAGCAATACAGAGGTGGAGAACACCAGGCAGAACACAGGGCAAGGCAAGGGAAGATTTGTTTGGGGCTTGAGGCACGGAGGGACTGGAGCTTCTCGAGCTGGGAACCGAGCCCTGGCACTGTTGGGGTAGAGAGGGCCCTGATGCCCCAGTGCAGCTGTGAGCACGGGGAAGGGGAAGAGTTGACAACATGACTGGGCGGAAGCTCCTCTGCAGTGGCTCCAGGCCGCTTCCTCCCTCTGCTTGGAGCTGGGTGCTGGACAAGGGCTAGGCTCAAGCCTTGAGGCACCAGGGCCTTCCTGCTCAGCCCTGCAGCTTACGAAGGAAATAACTTTATTAGCTCATGGATGAAAAACAGGAAATGTCTGCTGTGACTCGGGCACCGGCCGAGTTTCACTCACATCTAGTTTCTAGGAAACAGTTATGTGGCCTCAGACTAGGCTGGGGTTTTCTTCGCCAAGTCTTTCTGGAAACGCCATGCTTTTCTCAGACCATCATCTGTAGGCCTTCAGACTAAGGGGTAACAGAGACATACATCCTTACCCCAAGAAGAGGCCTCATTTCCCTTCCCAGCCCCCACCCTAGTGGGCCTCCAAAAGGCCACAGGGTTGACAATGGCTCATTTCTTGAGCACCTACTATGTACTATGTGGTAGAAATAATTTGAGTACATCAGTAATCACAATAACAAGATGAAGATTGACAAACTGAGCAAAAAAAAAAAAATCAGCTCTAAGAATACAGAAAAGTTAAAAGTAAAGGGATGAAACAAACATACCAGACAAATACTAACGAAAAGAAATCTGGTGTACTCACGTTAATATCAGTAGACAAAACAGACTTGGAAACAGAAACATTAGTACAACTATTTACATAAAGTGAGCCATTACAAAATGATAAAAGATTCAATTAACCAGGAAGAAATACAACTGTAATTGGTATACACATAATAGCGTAGCTTCAAAAAATATATAAGTATATATAACAAATTGAGATCTATCAGGATTTTATAGGTCAAGTAAAGAAATTCTCAATAAGACTTTAGTAACCCCATTAAGAAGTGATCTAGTGCATATAAATAGAACCCCACACCCAATGACCGGAGAATAATATACCCAATTGTGAGGCACTTCTGGACCACATATTCATATTGATAATTAACTAAGCCTTAATGAAAGTCTCAACAAATTCCAAAGACCCAGTTTCATACAAACCACGTTCTCTGACCATAGAGTTTAACTTTAGTCAAGTCTGTAAATGAGCTGATTTTTATTAACAGATTAAAGAAAACTCGTAAAAAATTTTCAAAAAATATATAGAAAAGCTTTGATAAAAGTCATATCCATTTATGATTAAAAATAAAACTCTTACCAAATAAATAATATAAAGAAATTTTCTAAACCTGACATCTATCAAAAAACCTATAGTAATTATCAAAAAAACTATAGTCAATTTTGAAACATAAAAGTATTTCTTTTAAAATAAAGTAAGACAAATATGCCTGCTATTCCCATTTCTACTCAACTTGGTACTAGAAGGTCCAGAAAAAAAATTAAGACAAGAGATAATATAAAGATTGAAAAGAAAGAAGTAAAACTTTCATTTTCCACAGATGATATGGTTTGAGATAGTGCCTAAAACCAGTGAGAATGGCCCACGTCACAAGGTCCCAAAGTAACAGATGCTGGTGTGGGTGGGGAGAGAAGGGAACACTCCGGCATTATTGATGGGATTGCAAACTAGTACAGCCTTTATGGAAAGAAGTATGAAGAATCCTCAAAGAACTACAAGTAGACCTTTTATTCTGTCCCCCAATTCCATAGGTAGGTATCTACCCAAAAGAAAAAAGTCATTTTACCATAAGGACATAGGTACTTGAATGTACATAGCAGCCCAATTTACAATTGCAAAAAATATGGAAACGACCCAAGTGCCCTTTAACACATGAATGGATTAATAAACTATCATGTATATATACCATGGAATACTATTCAGCCATAAAAAGGTAGAGATTTTGTATCCTTTGTTACAACTTGGATGGATTTATAGAACACTCCCCCAAGTAAAATACCACAGGAATGGAAAAACAAGTATCACATGTAGTATACACTAATTCAAAACACGTAGATTAACAGCAGACTCACATGAGAGAAAAACTCAATTAAATTCAAGAAGTGAAGAGGGAGGTTGGCAGGAACCCAGCAGGAACAATGAACGGGTATATGGCACACTTCCTGGGTGAAGGACACAACTACAACTTAGACTCTACCTTAGAAATGCAAACAGTGGGTCAGGTGCAGTAGCTCACGCCTGTAATCCTAGCACTCTGGGAGGCGAAGGCAGGTGGATTGCCTGAGTTCAGGAGTTCGAGATCAGCCTGACCCAGAGCAAGACCCTGTCTCTAAAAAAACAGCCAGGCATTGTGGCGGGCACCTGTAGTTCCAGCTACTTGGGAGGCTGAGGCAAGAGAATTGTTTAAGCCCAAGAGTTAGAGGTTGCTGTGAGCCATGACGCCATTGCACTCTACAGGGGGCGACAAAATGAGACTCTGTCTCAAAAAAAAATAACCCAAAAAACAAAACTCAAAATAAAACAATTAAATACAAAATTCAAGAAAATTTTTAAAGAAATGCAAACAATGTAACTTAATTGTATATACCCTCGCATTAATCTGAAATTCAAAAAAAGGCAAAATAACCTACAGTCAAATTATTAGACTTAAGAGAGTTTACCAATTTGTGTGATATAAGATCAATACACAAAAGCCAGTTGCATTTCTATAAACTATCGCTTCTTCAGTTAGAAATGCTCTTTTAAAATGATAGATTTGGGCTCAGCACCTGTAGCTCAGTGGCTATGGCGCCAGCCATATACACTGGAGCTGGCAGGTTTGAATCAAGCCTGGGCCTGCCAAACAACAACGACAACTACAAGCAAAAAATAGCTGGGCATTGTGGCTGGTGCCTGAAGTCCCAGCTATTTGGGAGGCTGAGGCAAGAGAATTGCTTAAACCTAAGAGTTTGAGGTTGCTGTGAGCTGTGATGCCACAGCACTCTACCCGGGGTGACATAGTGAGACTCTATCTCAAAAAAAAAAAGGTGATAGATTTGTACTAGCAATAAAAATACACACTATCCTTGAATAAATCTAACAAAAGATGCACATGATCTTGAATAAAATGTCATTGAAAAATATTAAAGGAGACCTAGATAAACAGAAATGTATGCCACATTTATGAACAGGAAGCCTCACTGTCTCGAAGAAGTCTTTTCTCCCTAAATTGACCTGCAACTTCAATACAATCCCAAACAAAATTCCCAATTACCTTTTCACTAGGAAAAAACTCAGTGTGAGTTTGTTTTCTCATGATTAGGTTCATATGAAAGAACAAAAGTTTCAAAAAAGGTTCCCATTGACCAAAAATGGGACAATTTGAACATTAGTAAGAATAAAGACAAATCGGCTCGGCGCCTGCCATGTACACCTGAGCTGGCGGGTTCGAATCCAGCCCGGGCCCTCCAAACAACAATGACAGCTGCAACCAAAAAATGGCCGGGCATTGTGGCGGGCACCTGTAGTCCCAGCTACTTGGGAGGCAGAGGCAGGAGACTCGCTTGCACCCAGGAATTGGAGGTTGCTGTGAGCTGTGATGCCACGACACTCTATCCAGGGTGACAGCTTGAGGCTCTGTCTCAAAAAAAAAAAAAAAAAAAGAATAAAGACAAATAGATTAACATAAAAATGAATAACTTTATAATGATAGAAAAAAAAAACCTTACTGATCGCCTTTGGGGAATGCTAAAAACTAACTCATTATTATGAAAACTGGTAAGTAAGTTTATCCTGACTTGCTGTTTAAACTGTACCTCAACATGGATGGAGCTGGAACACATTCTTCTTAGCAAAGAATCTCAAGAAGGAAGAAAACGTATCCAATGTACTCAGCCCTACTGTGAAGCTAATTTATAACTTTCATATGAAGGCTATAACCCAATTATAGCACAAGAATATGGGGAAAGGGGCAAAGGAGGGGAGGGGAAGGGGGAGCATGGGTGGAGGGAGGGTAAATGGTGGGGCCACACCTATGGTGCATCTTAGATGGGTTCAGACAAAACTTACTAAATGCAGAATACAAATGTTTTCATACAATAACTAAGAAAATGACATGATGGCTATGTCAAATAGTTTGATGAAAATGTTTCAGATTGTATATGAAACCAGCACATTGTACCCCTTGATTTCACTAATGTACTCAGCTATGATTCAACAATAAAAAAAAAAACAAAACTGTACCTCAAGGAAATGAACTAGTGTAGTTGATGACAGAAAGTCATTTTTTTAAATAAAATAATTCTAGATAACACATTAAAAATTATAGAATTAGAATATGACCATTTTGCTTTTCCTTAGAGAATGCCTTATTACAGGATTGAGACACGAAAGTTACAAAATCACCTGAAACATTTTGTAATGCCAAAAAGTAAGGATGCATTCAAAAGAGTGGTGGAGATTTCTTTCAAGGATGCAAGAGCCAGCTTAAAGGGTCTCCCACTGGCTACACTGGGGATAATTTGAGCATTAAAATGAATCACGCCAGTGAGAAATTATAACCCATTGAATAAAATAGAAAATCATAACTTCATATTGACATAAACAAATGAATACCCTGGAAGTTTGATAAATAATGAAAGATTTGCATAGTTTCAAAGTATCTCTTTATAAAATCACAAAGGAGAAAAGAGTTCCTTCACAATGAGAAGAACAGCACACCTCTGCTTCATCGTTATTAATGACGGGACCAGTCAGAATCACACACCACCTGATAAGATGCAAGGGAACAAACACAGTGTCACTTCTGTGATATTCAAGGTGCATAATCATGAGAAAATATCAGCAGATTCAAACTGAAAGATAGTCTACAAAATAAGTTCAAAAATGTAATCTTCAAAAAGGAAGATTACGTTTTTACTTTAAGAAGCTGAGGAATTTTTTCCAGACTGAAGCAGACTAAAAAGACAAAACAACCAAAGTGCAGCGCGTGCATCTCAATCAGATCCTTTGGCTGTAGAAGACATTACCGGGACAATTGGTTGGCCCTGACTGGGAACTGAGGAGTAGATGATAGTAATCTACACTTTAATCTCCTGGTTTTGATGGTTTTGTTGTAGTTACAGAGGAACAGTCCTTTGTATAGGAAGTATTAAGGATAGTGTTGGGGGGACCACAGGGATGAGGAACCAGATCCACAACTTACTCTCCAAAAGTTCAGGGGAAGAAAAGCTCTTGGTAATGAACTTGCCTCCAGCCATACCACCCCGAACACACCCAATCTCGCCTCATACTTGCAACTTTTCTGTAAGTTTGTGATTGTTTCAAAATTTAAAAAAAATTTAAGAGACATAATCAATGGCAACATCTGGATCTTATTTTAAATACTTATTCAAGCAAACAAAAATTCTAATCGACAAAAATCATGTATATTTACGGTTGCACAACATGATGTTTTGACCTATGTATACGTTGTGGAGTGACTAACGCAAACTACGCAGCATACACATTGCCTCATATTCTTATCTTTATTTGTGTGGTGAAAACACTTAAAACATACTCCCTTGGCAATTTTCAAATATTCAATATATTGTTACTATCCATAGTCACCATAATGTACAGAGGATCTCAGAACTTTTTTTTTTTTTGAGACAGAGCCTCAAGCTGTCACCCTGGATAGAGTGTTGTGGCATCACAGCTCACAGCAACCTCCAATTCCTGGGCTCAAGTGAGTCTCTTGCCTCCGCCTCCCAAGTAGCTGGGACTACAGGCACCCGCCACAACGCCCAGCCATTTTTTTGGTTGCAGCCATCATTGTTGTTTGGCGGGCCAGGGCTGGATTCGAACCCGCCAGCTCAGGTGTACGTGGCTGGGGCCTTAGCCTGTTGAGCCACAGGCACCGAGCCAAGGATCTCAGAACTTACTCCTCTTGTCTAACTAAAATTTGGTATTCTTTGATCAACAGCTCCCCAATCCTGCAAACAAATTATTTTTTTTAAAAAAAGACAACCAGGGAAATTTCTATATTAGTATATGGTTATATTAGAAAATCTTAATTGGTTAAGGTGTGAAAGAGTGTTTGTCTTTTGGAGAGACTTGCTAAAGTAGCTGCAGATGAAATTATATGATGTCCAGCATATGCTTTCAAATAATTCAGTACTAGAGATCCAGATGAAACACGAGTGATCATTGTTGAGGTTGAGTGATGAGTTCATAGTGGTTCATTATACCATTTACTTTATGTATGTTTGCAATTTCCATATTTTTTTATTTACTTTTTTTTTAATTTCCAAAGAAAATGTAATAAAAAGCTAATGTAAATATGTGGCAAATATGTGTGGTGCGTACAAGATACCTGTTATGTTCTTTGCTTTATTTTTACTGCCTCTGTTTAGTTATTTCCTTAAAAATACCCTGTGTTAGTACCTGTGTGTTCTTAAAGGCAATTTGATATAGTTTTAACAGGTTGGAAACACCACCAACATACAGTGATAAGAAACTGATTGACTATATTTGAGTACTTCCCTAACCCAGGATACTCAGCAGGTATTTTTTTTTTAATGAGGCATTTTATTTTTCCACTATGAGAATATATTTAGACCTATTTATAAGTGAAAAAGTTAATGTCAGAACTATATGAAGAATGATTTCATCGTAATGTATACATAAGTACATTGTGTGTGTCTTGGTATGTACAATGAAAAAATTTATAAGAATATATACCAAACTGTCAAGTTCTCACTTTCTCTCTCTCTTTTGAGGCAGAGTCTCACTCTGTTGCTCAGGCTAGAGTGCTAGGGTATGAGCCTAGCTCACAGCAACCTTAAACTCCTGGGCTCAAGCAATCCTCCTGCCTCAGTCTCCCAAGTAACTGGGACTACAGGTGCCCACCACAATGTCTGGCTAATTTTTCTATTTTTAGTAGAGATGGGGTCTTGCTCTTGCTCAGGGGTGGTCTTGAACTCCTGAGTTCAAGGGATCCTCCTGCCCCAGCCTCCCAGAGTGCTAGGATTATAGGCATGAGCCACCATTCCTGGCTCACTTTCTCTTTTGTACAAATTTTAAAATAAGTCATTCAAATTAATAGTATTAGTAGTATTATTTTAATAGAACTTTTATATAAATAAAAAAAAGAAATTTTTTAAATGACAATTGAAAGATGCAAAAAATGCAGCAAAGATGAGGATGGGGGAGTTTTTCTCCACCAGATATCAAGACTTACAAAAACTCAGCAAAGTAAAATAACTAAAACTCTAACAATCAGGACTCTGAGGTATGATTCAGGGACAATATAAGACAGAGAAGGCACTGCTGACCATAGTTGCTTATCTATATTTTAAAACAAAAAACAAAAACCCTACCTCACACCCTACAATTAATTCCTAATTAATTCCAGATGAATGAAAAATGTTTGTAAAAGGTAATAGTTTGAATCTTTAGAAAAATATAGGCGCTTCTATTATGGTCTTGGGATAAATGAGGATTTTAAAGGTAGACCACATGAAGCACAGATGATAAAGCAAAATGATAAAGAAATCTGATAATATTAAAATGAAGAACCTCTGTTCATCAAAAGATACTGTAACCAATATGAAAAGACAAGCCCCAAACTAGGAAACACACAACATACCTGACAAATTCATTACCCAGCAGGCCAATCTATCATTCTTCCTATCGTTGTATCTCTATATACCAACTCCCCCAAATCAGTAAAAGGCAATGAACCAACACCCTCAAGGACTGGCCTTTGCTCCTTCATACGCATGCCCTATGACGTGACCTCAGAAGCAGGCCCTCCTCTGAGTACTGCTCTGCCTGGGAGAAAATGCTTCCCCTCGCGGAACTGAGCCCGGAGCCCCACTCCCTGTGCCTCTTCCACAGGCTGCAGGTGGGCTTGCCTCCCGAGGGCACTGAGCAGCAACCAGGCAGATCCCAGCTGTGTGGGTTTCCCAGGGCTTCGAGAACTAAGTGCCACAAACTAGTTGGCTTAAGGCAACAAAAATGTATTCTTCCCTTTTCTTATAAGGACACTCGTCGTATTCGATTAGGGCCCACTCTAATGACTTCATTTTAACTTGATTACCTCTACAAAGAACATATTTCTTTCTTTCTTTTTTTATTTTTTATTTTTTTGGCAGTTTTTGGCTGGGGCTGGGTTTGAACCCACCACCTCCGGTATATGGGGCCAGCGCCCTACTCCTTTGAGCCACAGGCGCTGCCCAAGAACGTATTTCTAAATAAGTTCACATTCACAAGGTACTGGGGCTTGAGACGTTAACATATTTTTTAAGAGGTGATACAATTCAACTCATAACAGCAGCTTCATTACTGCCTTCCTGATCAGGACCTGGTGTCCCAAGAAAAGAATGGGAATTATGTGCACAAGTGACTCCCGGACTCATTTACCCACCCATCAGCCTCCAAGTGGGCCCAGCCAAAGCCAGCATGATGCCAAGTATAGCCCCAAATCCGCATGTGCAAAATCAAGTCCTACATTTACCATCCCCTGGTTGTCCAGGTCATCCCCATTCCGCACCTCAGTTTCTTCATTTGTAAAATGGGAACGGGCAGCAGATGGGTCAAAAGCTTGTTATGAGGGGCTAATGGGATGGTGTATGGAAGAGCTTGGTACATCCCGGGCACCCTGTTGGCTCCCAGGAAATATTAGTCTTCTCTCCCCCAGCTTCCAAGAGTTCAGAGAGAGAGGAAGCCCAGCCAGGCCTCACAGTGGCTGGTAAGCCCCTCAAGGGCAGAGCTGTATCACACACTTCTTACCCCTCCACATGGTGAAGCTGTCCCATTAGCGTCACAATGTCTGAGGCATGTGACCCTTGGAAAAGAGCAGCCTGACACCAAGAGAAAGCCAGTCCCTACTGGGAAAGCAGTGGGAGTCTCCACACTCATGTCAGGAAGCAAAGTCTTGACCCCTAGAAAGGAATAAAAACCGGACTTCTCAGTGGGCAGCCAGCCACGTTCCCGTTCCCTTTCCCCCCTCTTTGGAGTCTGGCCCCATTGCGATTTTGGTATGTTTATTTTTTTTGTGGGAAACATAGAGGGATAAAATATTTCCTTGCGTCTGGAAAGTTATTTTGAGCTGGGCCAGCCGGGTGATGCTCCTGGTGATGGACGCTGGCTGACCCAGGCTGGGCCCTTGCCTTCCGGCCTCTCTCCCTCCCAGGACCCAGAGTCCTGGCAGCAACACAGCATATGGGAGTCTGGGTTCCAATCCCAGCCTGGTGACTCATCCCGGTGGTCTTGGGGTAGTCAGTGGTGTTCCCTGGACTTTATCACCTAAAAGGGAGACTGAGGCCTGTGCTGCCCTCTCCTGGGGATTTTAACAGGAAAACCAGATTATGGGGACAAATGTGCTGTAGAGATATTTAGGGTGTAGACAAACAGGACTACCACACAGCCTGTCCAGCTTAAGGTCCCAGAGGTAGAAGGCACCTCAGTGGGGTTTCCCTGGCCCCCACGAACCCTCTCCCATCCATCTCCACTTAACAGCCACACTGTACTCCTGGAGAGCCCATCCGATTTGGTCCCAAACTCCCACTGCTCCCAGAAAGAAATCAACCCCCACACAGGGTCTGCCGGCCCCGCCTCCTCTTTCTCTGTGCTCTAAAGCTTCTGTCCTCTTCTCCAACGGGTCACCCGGAAGTTCCAGATGCTTCATTTTATTTCAACCGCAAGCTGATTGTACCTTTCAGGGCCCAGGATTGGCTGAACTTACTGCTTGCAAATGTGCCTGCCATGAAACAGGATTTTAATAAACGTCGTTTTCTTCCTTCCTTATAAACAGACACCCTGTTTTTTTGGTTTTTGTGTGTGTTTTTGTTTTTTTTCAAAACCCCAATGGCACACACGTGCACCTCACTTCAGCAGCTGCAGGTGCTGGGCCAGCCTAGAGGGAGGGCAAGAAAGCCGGTCTCTCTCACCAGAGGAGTCACCAAAACCTGCGGACCAGGAGACTTCAGACTTAGCAGGAGCCCTGCCCTCTGATCTTCCAGAGTCCCTGCGAGGGGAGGGGGGAAGCTGTGGGCTGAGCTCTCCACACTCCTGTCTCATAATAAAAGCCCTCCTGAAATCTGTCCCAGAGGAGGAAGGAGCAGCTGGAGACTTCTTGATCCTGAAGGGGAGGCTGGGGAAGAGGGAAGGGAGAGACCCAGGAAAGGAGGAAGCTTTCCAAGGGGGAATCTTAGGAGCTCAGGACAGCCCAGGGGGCGTGACTGAGGAAGGACGCAGGCACCGCCCAGCAGCTCAGGAATGCCTGGCCTGGAAGCCCTCAGGGCTCCTTCAGGCCCTTCCTCTTAAATGTGGTCCCAGGGCCAGTAGCCCTGGACAGATTCTGGAGGCTTGTTAAAAATGCAGATTCCCAGGCCCTGAGCCAGATCTGCTTAATCAGAATCTACATATTAACAAGGTCCCAGTGATTCACAAGTACATTAAAGTTTGAGAAGCATTATTCTTGGCAATTCCTCCAGTTTACAATAGAGAAACCAAAGCCCTCAGAGGAGAAATCCTCTACACAGTTCTGCACAATGTGTCAGTGGCCTGGCTGAGCCTGGAGGCAGGATCCTTCCACTGAAGGTCCTTACTTCTCTATCCCGGCCAGGCAGCGCTTACTCAAGTCGCCAGCTCCAGCTGCTCACACAGCTGTGCACAGCTCAGGCGATTCTGAAATTTATCCCCTCACCCCAGCCTTCCTGTCTAATGGTTCTTTCAGCTCCTGACAGTGTTTAGGGGCCCAGCTCGGCTCACAGCCAGCAAGCATATCTGCTGCTAATGCTTGGATGCCCACATTCCGGGGCTGTGACACCTGGAGAGGTTCTGCACGGCTGCAAGCCCTGGGGCCTGGCTGTCTGGGGATTGTCGGGAAGTAAAGATCTTTCTCTCCTTCCCACGGATGGTGGGAGGCTGATATGGTGGATCTGAAAAGTGTGTAGGCCAGGGGTGGGAAACCTGTGGCCTTCTCACCGAATCCAAAGTTTACAGAACAAATCCTTTTATTCTTATTAATGCATTTTTATTTACCTTTTATATTTTTATTTTATTTTTAACACGAACAGATTTAAAATACTAAAGAATAAAATAAGTTTCAATGAAATAATCCTCCCAGGCTGGGTGAGGTGGCTCACGCCTGTAATCCCCGTACTCTGGGAGGCTGAGCTAGGCGGATCGCCTGAGCTCACGAGTTGGAGATCAGCCTGAGCTAGAGTGAGACCCTCATCTCTAAAAATAGTTGGGCATTGTGTCAGGTGTCTCTAGTCCCAGCTACTTGGGAGGCTGAGGCAAGAGAATCACTTAAGCCCAAGAGTTGCTGAGAAGTGTGATGCCACAGCACTCTACTGAGGGTGACAAAGTGAGACTGTTTCGAAAAGAAAAATAAATAATCCTCTCAGAGAGACAGGCACAGTTAGAGCATGAGTAAGCCATAAGGGCTAAATTGATGGCTGCTACACCTCCCTTGCCTGACTGGACCACTACTGCAGGAGGCCGGTTGGCAAAAGGTTATGGGAGTCAGGTATGCCTGTCTGTTATCAGCTTTTGACAATGGTGTACTCTGCTTCTATTTGAAGTGAAATTTGTGAATAGTTGCACAGCTCAACAGTATGTTTTAATTCTGTCCGCTTAATAGTCCATCATGTCAAAGAAGACCAAGAAAATGTTGAAAGTAGGAAACAAATTTTCTTTTCTTTTTTTGTTTTTTTTTTTGAGACAGAGCCTCAAGCTGTCACCCTGGATAGAGAGCCGTGACATCACAGCTCACAGCAACCTCTAATTCCTGGGCTCGAGCGAGTCTCCTGCCTCCGCCTCCCAAGTAGCTGGGACTACAGGCGCCCACCACAACGCCCAGCCATTTTTTGGTTGCAGCCAGGCTGGATTCGAACCCACCAGCTCAGGTGTACGTGGCTGGTGCCTTAGCCGGTTGAGCCACAGGCGCCGAGCCAGAAACAAATCTTCTACTGAGGACTGGAAAGGGCAATATTATCTTGTTTCTGCTCAATATGAGATGATTTGCTTGATTTGTGATACTCAACATCAACATTAAAAATGCTCATTACATTATACAATGCTTATTAACATTATAATACTCAAAAGGACCACAAATATTTTAAATTAAAGGGAGAGGTATAAAAGGTTGCTTTGCAGAAATTAAAAGATGAAAAACAAGAGTAAAGACAATTCTTTCAAGCAGCAGTAAGATCTGGAAATACTGCCCAGGGAAGCAACTTATAAAGTAGCTTATATACCCACAGAAAAAAAGGGAAGCCATTCAGTGATGTAGAAATTGCAAAAGAATGCACTGTCAAAGTTGCAGGATGCTTAGACCTCAACAATGTTTCAAAGTACAAAGTGCCTCTTTCAAAGAGAACTATAACTGATCCGCACTATGAATTAGCCTTCAACTTAACAGAACAACTTCATGTAATAATTCAAAAGGAAAATACAAATTATGCAATCACTTTGGATGAATCACCTAATATACAGACGCAGCACAGGTCTTACCTTTCGTTCAGGTCATAACAGAAAATTTTCTATTGCGGTGCCCTTAGCTCAGTGGGTAGGGCACTGGCCACATATACCCAGGCTGGTGGATTCAAGCCAGGTCTGGGCCAGCTAAACAGCAATGACAACTACAATAAAAAAAATAGCCAAGCATTGTGGCGGGTGCCTGTAGTCCCAGCTACTTGGGAGGCTGAGACAAGAGAATCGCTTAAGTCCAACAGTTGGAGGTTGCTGTGAGCTGTGACACCACAGCACTCTATGAAGGCAACATAGTGAGATTCTGTCTCAAAAAAAAAAAGAAAAGAAAAAGAAAAAGAAAATTGTTTTTGCTATGAAGAGTTACTTGCTTTGGCACTCTTGAGAACAGAACATAGGCAAAAAAAAAAAAAAGAACAGAACACAGGCAACAGATATCTTTAATAACTTTCAAGATAAATACCATGAAGTTGTACTGAATTTGGTAAATTGGGGAGTGTATGTACAGATGGTGCACCTTCCATGACAGGAAAACATGGAGGATTTATTGCACAGATTTAAAAAAGTATTGACAGATCCAGATGCTCTCATTCCTTTTCATTGTATCTTGAATCAGCAAAATCTCTGTGTTAAAGCTACTATTTTAAGTGACACTAGGCAAAAAGTTATAAGTATTATTAACGATATTCCTACAAATGCAACACAGCATTGTCCGTTTGTAGCATGCTGAAGTTGAACAGTGAAGTATTTGGTATGGATTTGCTGTATTATTCTAAAGTGCATTGGCTATCCCAGGGACAACTTTATCTTTGCAAGAACAGGTAGTTAAATGTTATGAAAAAGTGAATCAGCAATGTGAATTATTGAAAGAAATTTTCTATAGGAATGCAGCATTTCTGTGTGATAGCTTATCAAAGCAAAATGATTTGAATATTTCTTTGCAAGGTAAAACCACATCTCCTGCCCACCCGTATCCCATGCCATGTTTGGCTTCTGTCTCCTCAAACTCTCTGAAGAACTCCAAGCCCAAACTATTCAGCTCTCCCTCATCTTTTCTCCTGCTCCTTTCTCCTCCAATACTCCATTATATGGACCAGCTTCGTCTCTCACCGAGCAACAGGTTTGTAAAGGGAGAAACTGCAGGGCTCCTCGGAGGACTGGCTAGGGGAGTACAAGGCTGTGATAGTGACCTGTGGCTCATCCCAGTTACCACTATTACTTACATGTATGACGGGATAAAAATTGTTAACATAGTACTATTCAAAGGCTTTTCCTAACCATTGCCCCTAACAAGACCCTGTTTCCGTCTTTTTCTTTCTTCCTCATCCTTGTCCTTCAGGGAGGGTCTCACAATGGCAGATACAATCTTTTACTATAGGAATGGAGAATTGTGTTAGAGGGTGGGCAGAGAGGAGCCAGATCAAAGGGCAATAGGGTGGGGGAGAGACTTGGCAAAAGATGTTAAGCCTGTTTACTTAACTAAGAATACAGGAGAGAGGTTTCACTACCTCTCAAGATGTAGAAAGCTGGAAAGCTCATTGCTCTCATCCTAACAAGGAAATGCCAAATAAACTACAAATCATAACTTTTCTTGAACTCATCAGAGATCTGAGGTCAGAGGATGACCAAGTGCCCTGAATGCTAAGGAGGAACATGTACTTCCAAGAAGAGATGAGGCCTAGGGATTGGATCTCCTATGACACAGCAAAGGAGAAAGAGGCACTGACTATCACACAAGTAGATAAGAATGCAGCTAACAGTTTAATGAATTGCTGAAAGCCAAACATTGGCCAACATGGTGGTATAAAGCCTCAGACTTAAGGAAGGTTTTAATATACAGAGTGTTCATAAAGTTCATGTGCAATTTAAAATCTCAGAAACAAAAATCACTGTACCAGAGATGAAAGATCCCTTCAACGGCTTGTAAGAAGACTCAAAACAGCTGAGGAATGAATCACTGGACCTGAAGATAGGTCCCTCGAAACCCACCAAACTAAAACACAAGAAAACAAGAGTGGAAACAAAGTAAAACAAACAAAAAACAGAACAGAGAATTCAAAACTGTGGGACAACATCAAGTGGTCTAAATAAATGTAGTAGTAGTCCCAGAAGGAGAAAAGAGAGAGAATGGGCCACAAGAAACATTAAAGAGATAATGGCTGAGAATCTTCCAAAAGTAATGAAAAATGCACACATCAAGCCATAGATCTAAGAAACTAAGAGAACTCTAAGAAGAATAAGTCACAAAATGAAAGCAAAACAAATCATAAAAACTCGGATATTTCATTTTCAGAAACAAAATATAAAGGGAAAATCTTAAAGGCCACCAGAGGAAATAAAGAAGATACACTATTTAGAGAGGAACAAAGACAGAAACTACAGAAGACTTCTCATAAGTAACTATACAACCCAAGAGACAATTAAGTGGTATCTTTAAAGTACTGAAAGAGTGGCTCAGCGCCTGTGGCTTAATGGGCTAAGGCGCCAGCCACGTACACCTGAGCTGGTGGGTTCGAATCCAGCCCAGGCCCGCCAAACAACAATGACGGCTGCAACCAAAAAAAACCAAAAATGGCCGGGCATTGTGGCGGGCGCCTGTAGTCCCAGCTACTTGGAAGGCGGAGGCAGGAGACTCGCTTGAGCCCAGGAATTGGAGGTTGCTGTGAGCTGTGATGCCATGACACTCTATCCAGGATGATAGCTTAAGGCTCTGTCTCAAAAAAAAAAGTACTGAAGGAGTAAAAAGCTATGTCCAAAAGTAAAGGCAAACTAAAGACTTTTTCAGATAATCAAAAGTTGAGAGACATAACTTGCAGAAAACCTGAGCTATATGAAATGTTAAAAGTTCAGGCATAAGGAATGTGGTGCCAGATAAAAATTTAGATATACACAAAAAACTTAGTATCTCTGTAAATATTTTATAAATGAAGGTAAACATGAAGATATTTCTACTTTTAATTGTTCTAAAAGATGATCCACTGTCTAAAGCCAAAATAGTAACAATGTGTTTGGGGGTTTATAATACAGATAGTAGAAAAAAAAATGTATATACATTTTAAGAAAGGAAAAACTGACCCAGTGCTGCTGGTGGCTCACGCCTGTAATCCTAGCACTCTGGGAGGCCAAGGTGGGTGGATCACCTGTGCTCATGAGTTCGAGACCAGCCTAAGCAAGAGTGAGATCCTATCTCTAAAAAAAAAAAAGAAAGAAATAGCTGGGCATTGTAACAGGCACCTGTAGTCCCAGCTACTCGGGAGACTGAGGCAAGGGGATCACTTGAGCCCAAGAGTTTGCTGTGAGCTATGATGCCAGAGCACTCTACCAAGGGTGACAAAATGAGACTCTGTCTCAAAAAATAATAATAAAATAAAATAAAAAGAAAGAAAGAAAGGAAAAACTGTATTAAAATTGTAATAATATATGCCAATAACAAAAGAAATATAAGTCATGTTGAGCACCCCTTGTAATTGCAAAAGGCAAACATGACTCAAATATTACAAATTTAGTACAGGTTTTTTATTTCCTAAAGTATATGTACGTTTATTTGGCGTCCTCTGTGTTTGTAAAGGTGATGTGTATGTCAACAATAACACAAAAGATGGTTAGAAGGAATTGAAAGTAATTTGTTGCAAAATTTTTCTCCTTATGTGAAGGAATATAACATTATTTGAGGTAGACTGTGACAGATTAAAGATGCATATTTTTAAACCGTGGGAAAATCCCTAAAAAATAAAAAAAATAGCTATAACTGATCAGTCAATAGTGGGAGTTAAAATAGAATTTTTAAGAAACAATACAAATGAAGGCTAAAAAAGGGAAAATGGGACAAAGAAAAGATGTGACAAGCAACAAAATACTACTAAGATGGTAGGTTTAAATCCAACTATATCAACAATTAAATGTAGGAAGTCCAAACATACCAATTAAAAGATTGTCAGATTGAATAAAAAAGCAGGACTCAATCACGTGTCATCTACAAGAAATTCACTTTAAATGTAAAGATATAGGTAGCTTAAAACCAAAAGAATGGCAATTAATCACTAAAACATTAATCAAAAGAAAGCTGAAGTGGCCATATTGATAACAGACAAAATAGGCTTCAATCAAGGCAATAAGCAAAATCACAGAGGCAACAACTTCTGCATAAATCTCACAAACATAATGTTGAGCAAAAGAAACCAGTTACGAACAAATACATACTATGTGATCCCTTTTTTACAAGAAATGGCTGTTCTAGGGCTAGGGCAGGAAAATTAGAAGATGAGCCAGGAGAATATTGCAGAGCTATAAAATAAGGAAGTGTCAAACGCCATAGGAGCCAATTTGAAAGAGTCTCTAGTTCCCAACTGGAACAATCTAAGCAAGAAAATAAATAATGTAGTACTATAGTATAACAAAAAATATAACATAAATATTTCTGTCATATTAATATAAATAAAGGATTGAATAAATAAAGGGAACAAGAGCCAAGTCCTCCCTACAAGAGAATTCCAAATATTTTGCATAGCTATTCCACCCCCCACACTCCAGAAGGTGGAGCTAATCTTCTTCCTCCTAGAGTGTGGAGTATGCTTGGTAATCTTCTAAGGAGTAAAGTATGGAAGGGGTGGAGGGAAAGTAACTTTACAGTGGAGAAAGTTGGCAAACACTAGTTTGGCTTGTTGATCAAGATGAACACCATCCTTAACAAGATATATTGATAGTATGTGCCCTTAATGTGATGTGATGGGAAGTGAACTTCACTCCTGGGGTATCCCCAAAACCCATAACCAAAGTCTACCCATAAGAAAAATATCAGCAACAGAATTGGAGAAACAATCTTCAAAATATCTGACAAGTATTCTCCCACACAGTCAAGGTCATGAAAGCCCAGGAAAGACTGAGAAAGTCACAGACAAGAGATGACTAAGTAGCCATGATGACTAAATAGAATGTGACGTACGGGTTGGGATCTTGAAACAAAGAAAGAACATTATGGAGAAATTAGTAAAACCCAAATAAAGTGTGTGGTTTTGTTAATAGTAACATGCCAAAGCTGGTTTCTCAGTTGTAAGGAACATACCCTGGTAATGTAAGATGTTAATAATAGGGGGAACTGGCTAAGGAGGATACAGGACTTCCTGTATCATCATGGGAACTTGTCTCTAAACATAGAACTATTCTAAAATTAAGATTAATTTTTGAACATATGATTTCCTGTATTTTGCAAAAAACAAGTAGTGTAAAATTGTCAATTGTTGACCAAGATGGGTGTACAATGCTGCTGGGACTATAAATTAATCAGCCACTTACATGGTATTACCTAGTAAAGCTGAATGACACACCAATTCATATAGGTACATACATATATGTGAAAGTTTACATATGTACACACACACGTATCCTAAGCATGGAGAAACTCGTAAATGAACGTACAAAATTACTTCCAGCATCATTTTCACAACAGCAAAAAGACTGGAAACTATCCACCTGTAGCAGTGGACTAGAAAATAAATTGTGGTATATTCATTAAATAGAACACGATAAACAGCCACATCCATCCACACGGAGGTGAACCTAATGCTGACTGAAAAAAACAAGTCATGGAAGAGTATATTCAGGGTAACTGCACTTATATAATGTTTAAAACTGAATAATACATTATTTAAGCATGCACAAAGAGATAGTGAACTTTAAAAAAAGTTTTAAAAAGCAAAGGCATGATTATAACCAAAGTCAGGAGAATGGTTTTGTCTTGAGAAGACAGGAGGAGTGTAACAAGGAGGGGCATGTGGGCTGTACGGTGACTGCTGGTGTCCTATTTCTTCGTTTGGGTGGTGGATACATGGATGTTTGACTTGTAATTGTTCTTCAAACTGTACATATATATATATATATACATATATATATATATACATATATATATATATATATATATATATATATATATATATTTCTTTTTTAAAGACAGAGTCTCACTTTCTGGCCCTCTGTAGAGTGCCATAGCGTCACAGCTCACAGCAACCTCCAACTCCTGGGCTTAGGCTATTCTCTTGCCTCAGCCTCCCAAGCAGCTGGGACTATAGGCACCCCGCCCAGCTATTCTTTTGTTTTGCAGTTCGGCTGAGGCCGGGTTTGAACCCACCACTCTTGGTATATGGGGCCAGCACCCTACTCGCTGAGCCACAGGCACCGCCCCAAACTGTACATATATGTTTTATACCTACATCTGTATATTTTATCTTTTTCTTTTTCTTTTTTTTTTTCTTTGAGACAGAGCCTCAAGCTGTCACCCTGGATAGAGTGCTGTGGCATCACAGCTCACAGCAACCTCTAATTCCTGGGCTCAAGCGAGTCTCCTGCCTCCGCCTCCCAAGTAGCTGGGAC
>CAUYRH010147438.1:0-24422 GCA_963574655.1 Perodicticus potto | reverse complement strand
CCATCTTGGCTCCTCCCTCCCCCCCATAATATGCTTTTGTTTGGTTTATCAAAGATCAGATGGCAACTAGAGGCTGGTTTCATCTCTTCACTTTCTATTCTGTTCCATATGTCTATGTCTCTATTTTTGTGCTGAGACCATGCCGTCTTTGATTACTGTGGACTTGTTATATAGCCTGAAGCCTGGTAGCGTGCTGCCTCCAACTTTGTTTTTATTATTAAAAATAGCCTTAAATATACAGCATTTTTTCTGGTTCCATACAAAACAAAGTACTATTTTTCCAGTTCTTCAAAATATGATGTTGGTATTTTAATGGGATGGCATTGAATCCGTACATTGCTTTGGGTAGAATAGACATGTTGGCAATGTTGATTCTTCCCAGCCAAGAGCACAGTCTGTTCTTCCATTTGTTAGTGTCCTCTGCAATTTCCTTTCTTAGGGTTTCATAATTCTCTTTGAAAAGATCTTTCACCTCTTTTGTTAGGTATAGTTATAAGTATTTCATTTTCTTTGAAGCTACTTTGAAGGAAATTGTGTCCTCAATTTGTTTCTTAACTTAGCTGTTATTGGCGTACACATAGGCTACTGATTTGTGGACATTGATTTTATATCCTAAGACATTACTGTATTTCTTGATGACTTCCAGGAGATTTGTGGTTAAGTCTCTGGGATTTTCTAAGTATAAGATCATATCATCAGCAAAGAGGGAGAATTTGACCTCCTCTGTCCCCGTTTCAATGTGCTTTATATCCTTCTCTTGACTGACTGCATTGGCTAGAACTTCCAGAACTAAGTTGAATAATAGTAGTGGTAGTGGACATCCTTGTCTGGTTCCAGTTCTAAGGGGAAAAGCTTCCAGTTTGATACCATTCAGTATGATGCTAGCTATGGGTTTGTCATAGATGGCTTCAATCACCTTAAGAGACTTCAGTGGCCATTGCAACAACAACAAAAATTCACAAATGAGACTTAATTAAGCTGAAAAGCTTCTGCACAGGTAAGGACACAAAAGTAAAGCAAGAAGACTACCTTTATAACGGGAAGAGGTATTTGCAGGATATCAATCTAATAATGGTTTGATAACCAGAATCTACAGAGAACTCAAATTAATCAACAGAAAAAGAGTAAACCATCCCATGTACCTCTGGGTAAAAGATATGTACAGAAACTTCTCTGAAGAAGACAGAAAAATGGATAACAAACATTTCAAAAAATGCTCATTATCCCTGATCACCAAAGAAATGCAAATTGAAAGTACCCTGATGGCCCACATCACAAAGTCTCAAAGCTGCAGCATGGATGTAGAGAGAAGGGAACACTTTTACATTGCTAGTGGGATTTCAAACTAATACAGCCTTTTTGGAAGGAGTATGGAGAATCCTCAAAGAGTTCAGATTAGACCTCCCATTTGATCCTGCAATCCCATTAGTAGGCATTTGCCCAGAAGAAAAAATATCATATTTTCATGAGGACATTTGTACTAGACTGTTTATCGCAGCTCAGTTTATAATCACCAAAACTTGGAAACAGCCTAATTGCTCACCAATCCAGGAATGGATTAACAAGCAGTGGTATATGTGCACCATGGAATACTGTTCAGCCATTAAAACAGATGGAGACTTTATATCTTTTGTATTAACCTGGATGGAGGTGGAACACATTATTCTTAGTAAAGCATCACAAGAATGGAGAAGCAAGAATTGAATATACTCTGATCTAATATGAAGGCAGTAGATTACCTAATATAAGGGAGTATAGGGGGATGAAAGATCAGGCAGGGGAGGAGGGAGAGGGCTGGGATCACGGTGTATGGCACACCTCTTGGGGGTGGGACACAATTATATGGAGGAAATGTACCTAACAACCACAATCAGTGTAACCTAATTATTTGTACACTCAATGCATCCCAAACAATAAAAAAAATTAGCCTAACAAAAGTAAATAAATAAATAAATAAAGATATAGGGAAATAAATATACAGGGATATATTTATTTACTATGACGAATTTCTTTTTGGCAGACACAGAGTTACTAGGTTAAATAAAAAGAATGACAAATCTGGAAATATTGAATGTACCATCACAAAATCCTGGGACTGCCAAATAATATCTTGAAATAAAAAATAGTGTGTTTACACAGTCTCCAAGGCAAATATTGTAGAGCTCATTTTGCCCTCTGAATGCATTTGTGAATCTGCCATAGAAATTCTGGACGCCTATCAGTGAGAGAATTACTTCTTGAACTTAATTGGATTAAATGGATCTGCAGTACACTCCACATGAATACTGCAGGGCTCTCTTGAATGATTTATTGGTGGCCTCACCCTTCATAATAAGAATAAAAGTCCTGCTGAAAGATCTTCTGAATTAATACATATTAAGTCTTTTTTAATTTTTTTAAGTAGAGGTCTCTTTTTCCCCAAGGGCTCATAAACACAAAGGATAAGAAATGTTTTCAGGTTCTTGGGCAAGTCAGTGTGCTTATAAAATTGTGCTTTCCTTTAAGCTTAGGGAACTATGAACAAATTTTTTTGTTTCATCTCTTATATTCAAACAACGCTGGTGTTTTTTGTGGACTCTGGGTTATATGTCCTCAAATCTGAGGCAGAGACCACGACTTCATGATATTCTGTTCAAATTCTAGGAGAAAGAAAGAAAGCAGTAATAAAGAGCAGGCCAGAGGAAGAACTATACACTGAGAATGGCTAGATATGTTCCCCGGGAAAATATTTTAAGCAAATAGTACCCAAGACAGGTTATATGTTTATTTATGGGAAAAGCTTCCACTTCTTCCATTATACTTTGAAGCGAATGAATGCTGGTCATGCTCCTGTCCCTGGGACTACATGCATTTAAATTAAAAATATAGAAAGTTCAGTATACACTGAGCTAGATATATTGGCTGTGTCAGTAATAGCAGCATTTTCATTTTTCCTTTTGTAATAGAAGTCATTGTGTGTGTTCAGGATGGATTCTTGGTCTTTATTAATCTCAGCAGTGAGAGTATTTGGAATTTTAGAAGCTATTGATTTTTTGAAAGAAATCGTAGTCTTTTTTCCATGGTATCCTCAACTTCTATATCAAATTTGTCATAAAATATGTACTCAAGACCCATATTATGGTAATGGTAATGGGCTTGAAACACATTCTTATTTCATATGTCTTAGAAGATTTGGATACTTGTTTATTTATTTTATGCATTTTTTTTTTTTTTTGAGATAGAGCCTCAAGCTGTCACCCTGGATAGAGTGCCGTGGCATCACAGCTCACAGCAACCCCCAATTCCTGGACTCAAGTGAGTCTCCTGCCTCTGCCTCCCAAGTAGCTGGGACTACAGGCGCCCACCTCAACGCCCGGCTGTTTTTCGGTTGCAGCTGTCATTGTTGTTTGGCGTGCCCAGGCTGGATTCGAACCCACCAGCTCAGGAGTACATGGCTGGCACCTCAGCCCGTTGAGCCACAGGCGCCAAGCAGGAACTTGTTTATTTTTAAGGAATAAAAAATAATCTTGTTTTGATTAATAAATTTTGAAATTCTTCCCTCTCCCTTTTCTTTTGACAATTTGATAAACAAGGCTTTCAATTATGGCAATAAAGTGTGTAAAATAAGAACCCTCACTGTGGCCTTCTAGCATGTTCTCTGGATGCCTCCCCCTTTTCTCTGCTTCCTACCTTTTAGTTTTCCCTTGCCTCTGAATCTTACTGCCTTCTCTACTGAAGTATCTGAACCTCTCTTGGCTCCTGGAATGAATTGCTTACTCTTCTTCAAATTAACCATCTCTCATGTTATTAATGTCAGTACAAAATGAATTTTGAAGCAAAATGTATGTTTCCCTTCCATTACTTTGTGATATTACTTTATTTTATACCTTGGCATTTGAGGGAAAAACACACAAAATGTAATGAATTTTAAATATATATTATGCAGCAAAACCTATTAAAACTTTGCTTGCATTCATAATGATTTAAAAGTCTCTGCTCTGAGCAGTAAATGGTGCCCCACTGCAGGAATATAAAGCAGAAGTTGACAAGTAGAAGAAGTAGAAAAGCCTTCTTGAAACGGAGAGTCTGATTACTTTCTTTCCCTGATATGTAACTTGAGACTAAGAGAAATTCCTTATGTGACCAGGATTCTCACTCATAATTATTCAAATGAAGAATGCATGGAATGATGCATCTTATGATCGATTATGAAGTATAATATAAGAATGTGGGCAAATATGAACATACTGAAGTTAATTTTGTAGTAGCCACAAAATAGTGGCATAGAACTTTGCATTACATTCAAAGGTCAGAATATACAGTCCTGAAAAATTGCCAAGAATGCACATATCCAAATGTCTAAATCATAGGTCTGGCTTTGGATTTAAAGGTGAAAACATATAACGTGTTTGGTAAAGTTACTTAAAATTGGGAAAAATTATATATATATATTTTTTTTCCTTTAAGCTATCTGTATAGTTTAAGATAATAAAAGCAATTTTTCACCTTTTCTTGAAACAGTAGCAACTTATGTATGCATTGAAAGCTTTATAATTTCATACTTAACTATTCTGTAAAGGTTTATCAGCTTGTTCTAACTAGGCTTGATATGAACCAAAATGGTTATGTGAAAATAAGAGTGCTTCAGACAAACTCCCACATGGTGATTTTTTTTTTTTTTTGTCTACTGGTTTGTCTATGGAAAGATAATAGTATTCTTCAGAAAAGATTTTACAGCATATCTCCAGGTTAATTAAATATTATATTTTGAAAGAGATCCTGAATCTTGTCTTTGGAGATGTATAACAAGAAAAATAAAATATCACAAAATACAAACTTAATTTTGTAGAGCTTCTGCTATAATCTTTTGGTTTATAAACCAAGAAAAAAATAATAAGAGAAATAAATTCTTATATATAATTTTATCTTGCATTATTCAAATATTTATTTTAAATAGAACATAACTTTGAATATTTGGAAATACTTTGAAAAATTTTGAGATGATTTTGGGTGAGATAGGAGAGAAAAAATTTCTATAAATTTTACCCCATAGGTACAAAAGATATTAATATTTTTGAGTTTTCCTTTCCAGTCATTTTAAGTAAATATATGCTTTACATAGCTGCTTACATGGAGTTAGAAAATTTGTATTGATTTCTGAACTTAACACATGCTACATTTACTTCTCCATGGCTTTTTATCCTATAGTTTGGAAGGATGTAATGAATATTTACATATTTTTCCTTGAATCTGTATATTAAAATTATTAATAAATGAATTTATGTCCCAATATCAGGCAAAATGTTGAAAATTATTTTTTTAACAACCATATAATATAATCCAAATTTTCAATATGCACATACAGAAACATACCCATGCACTCTCTTCATCAAATATTTCTGAAAGGAAAGTGAAAAACATATTATCTTTCCTCTCTTCCTAAGGCTAAATTTTCCCACTCCATATCTTCTTTTGTTAAGGAGGAAATACAAAGTCTATTCCCTCAAACTGCTGAAAAATCTCATACAAGGAGCACAATACAGAGTCTATTGTGAGAAATGGCTTAAAGGGAAAGACCTATGTATTTTGAAAATTCTTTGAAGGTAATTTGAACAGGACTGATGTTTACAAGTGAAATCACTTATATGGCCTATGTTGCCGAAGAAATTACTTTAATTTATACTTAATTTATAAGGATACAACTTCATGAAAACATATTTATAAATGAGTAATAACAGAAACATAATTCAGCAAAAAAAAATTGAAAGCCTAATACACATAAATGCTATTTTTCTTAATTTGAATAAGAAATTTTTACTACTCTGTTCTAAGAAGCATATTTTTCCCAGTGTTTTAACTGTAAAAAATTTAAATATACAGCAAAGTAAAGATAATACAGTATAAATTCATATAACTGCTGCACCTAACACTTTATTACACTTGCTTTATCATATTGCCTTTTTATCCCTAAGGAACAAATTTTTAAAAATAATTTTTACATTTTTATAGTTATAACTTTTGTGAAATTGAATCTTTTTTCACAAGCAATATATGTTTTAAATATGATAATGTTTATTTTTCTTTCAAGGATTGTTACTTATTTAATGATGATTATTATAATCAGAGATATTTTTGTAATTAAGGAAATATAGCCTTAATGTGGACAAAAATGATGAACTGTTACAATTCAGCCTTCCTATTAAAATTGTTTATTCAAGAGGAGGCCTGGGATGCAGGGCATCAGGCTTTGCTGGCTGAGAAATCCAGTGAGTTCCAAGACCAGTGCTTGCCAACAGAAATAAGATCCCTGAGTGAACAGGGCAGCTCCTCTTCCTTCCTGATACAGAAATGGCTTCCACCTTCAACACCTGAGAATCTAAATTGTCTAAACAAGATGAACAAAGCTATGGCTTCTTCCTGAGAATTGAGAAGGACACCAATGGCCACCTAGTTCAGGTGGTTGAGAAGGGGAGCCCAACAGAGAAGGTTGGCCTCCAGGATGGAGACAGAGTTCTTAGGATCAACAGTGTTTTCGTGGATAAGAAGGAACATATGCAAGTTGTGGATCTGGTCAGAAAGAGTGAGAATTCTGTGACTTTACTGGTTCTGGATGGGGATTCCTATGAAAAAGCAATGAAAATACAGCTGGGTGGGGAGGAAGATGGATGAATAGAAGCAACTTCCATCAGAGGCGCCTGAGCAGAGGAAGAATTGGATCCAACGAAGCCAAAGGTAGGGCATTGAGTTAAGAGAGAAGTTAGGCAAACTGTGACTCCACAGATGAATGTTCCAAAAAAGAAATAATTGCAAAGCCCATCACCAACAGGATGGAAGACTCCTCCCTCAAGCAGGAGGCTTGCTGTGGGCTCTCTGCAAGCGAGCAGAGAACAAAAGACCTCACATTTTACCCCAAGGAAAAGAGTCACTAAACACTGGGTCCTCTTCTCCAGGGAGATCTTGGGAACCTAGATACGACCCTGCCTGGCATAAATTTGAATAAATGGGGGGAGGAGGCAAGAAGAAAAACTGGAGCCAGCTTTCCACAGAGGCTCCTGTCCAGAAGGAGAGTTAAAGAACAGAAGTTTAGCAAGTAAGCTCATGGTTTGGACCTGAGCCCAGAAAGAAGATTGAAGAGCACACATTACCCCTGCTGAGGTGAGCTGTGACCCCAGGGAAACAAACAACTGGTATAAAAACCATTGACAAGAGGATGGGAGTCCCCTCCCCCATGAGAACAGCTGGCAGTATACTTTCTACAAACAAGCAAGCAGAGTTCAGTTCTCCTCCTAATTTATCCCATGGAAGAGACCCTCTAAAAACTAGAACTCCTTCCCCAGAGAGGACCCACTAGTGTACCATTTCACTCTCCCACCAGGCATAAAGCTGAGCACATACTCTACCTCCCTCTTCTCCACTGACCTCCACTCTCATCCTAATGTCGTGAAACCTGTCCCCCATGGAGTCTAGATCCTTGGGAATTTTCTTGAGAGGTGTGTACAGGGCATAGGGTGTTACAAGTCTGTGCTAAACCAGTGACACAGGTGTAAAGCGGGGACTGTGGAGTGAGGGAACCATATGGGATAGGGAGAAATGGTGCCCCGCAACACAGTGCAACAGCAACAGCAGTGGGAATAATAGGACTCACATCCCTGGTGATATTTTGGAGAAATATTTCCCTCTTCTCTTAGCAACCAGAGAGAGCCAGGCCTCTACTCTGGCAGCAGCCCAGGGCAGAACAGATCTGGGATGGAAATGTAGGCCCTATGAGCAAAGGGTATGCCTGAGACAGTACCTTTCCAGGTGAGGCACAGCAAGGACAGAGACTAGAATACATGTATGCAGAGGCAGCATACTCCCAGGGAAGAGCTCAGTCAGAATTGCTGCTTTTGTGAGCCCAGATGCCCCCGGCCCCTAGGGGAACATAGGTAGGACAAAAGCAGGTGTAGCAGTGGCATCAGCCCAGGGAGGGGCAGGAACTGATAGCTTGTTGTGAGCTCTAACCACACCCACCCCAAAACAGAGTGCAATGGAGACAGAGACACCAGCTCTGTGAGAAATGATGCAGCAGCAGAAGCACAGGGCAGGGCTAAGTCGCAGTTTCTGTGAACTCAAACAGTACCTGTCCTGCAGGAGAATATAGCCAGGACAGAAACACAAATTCCACGAGAATGTAAGTGGAAGCAATATCAATGTGGGGTGGAGCTGGAACAGAGAAACTCCCCAGCTTCCATTAAGTACCCAAGGTAGTCAGGATTTACCTCCCCCTGCAGGCTGGTGGCAGAGTGTAGTGGCATAGATGTCCCTGTGACTCAGGCAGATGCAAATCCCTGGTGCATTTGCTTATTGGGGGGAATTGGGTCACAGCCCTGAAAGGTTACCAGTGACTGGGTGTGACAGAGGTGCAAGGTGGGGAAGGAGGCATCAAACTTCCTGGACTAAATCATTTGCTGGGTGGGCCCTTCTGACTCCACAGAGCACTGGAGTGAGATATACTCGAGCTGCCAGCAGACTCTTGCTATCTAGTTGCCAAAAACCAGTTTAACTCTCCTATTTGAGACTGGGTGTTGACTGGGACAATTGATTTGGATCTCTTGACCTGAGCCAATCACCCACAGAACATCAAAGGTGGTACCTTGGTTGTGTTGTTGCAGGAAGGTTTGATTATCATTTTCTAGTTGTTGCCCATGGGCAGGGCAGGGTGTCTTGCTTGCTTGTATTTCTCCACAGCTAAGACTTCAACCCAGAGTTACTGATTTACTAGGATAGGATGGAGACCAGCTGAAAACAATATGGAGCCACTTAACCCAACCACACCAAACAGGTCCCAGTATCTCAGGTTGTAGTACTGTACGGGTCCTTTGCAAAGCTATAGGGGAAAATCTATAGTCACCAGTCCCAGCTCTTGGGCAAAGGGCTGGTTAATCACTACTCCAGGAGTACCCAAACTAATTTCACCTTATCTGCTCATCTTGCAAAATGGGCAAAAATAATCATGGGGCAGAATCATTGGAAAAACGTCAGCAACATGAATAATCAAAGTAGATCAACTCCCCAAAGGAACGACAAGGCTGACACACCAGAAGATCCCATTCATAAACAAACGGCTGAGATGTCAGAAATTAAGTTTAGAATTTGGAAGTCAAATAAGATTAACAGAACAGAAATGAAGTTGAAATTAGAAATTCTAGGAATAACTCAAAACTTGTCTCAAAAATTTAATGAATTCAACGACAAGATCAACAAAGATTTTGACACATTGAGCAAAGAAATTGCAGCCCTCCAAGATATGAAAAATACAGTATAATCCCTCAGTAAGAGAATGGAATAGGCAGAAGAAAGGATTTCTGACATTGAAGACAAAGCTTTTGAATGTTTACAAATGCTAAAACAGGAAGAGAAGTGGAAGCAAAACGGATCATTCTCTCAGAGAGCAGTGGGATAATTCAAAAAAAAGACTAATATTCGCCTTATAGGAATTCCTGAAAGCAACAAGGTTACTTTGAAGGGTCCAGATGCTCTACTCCAAGAGATAATTGAGGAGAACTTCCCAAACATGGTAACAGATTCTGAAATTCAGATAGCAGTTTCAGAACCCCAGCATGACTCAATCCAAAAAAGCATCTCCCAAACACATTATATTTAACTTCACCAAAGTTAATATAAAGGAGAACAATCTGTAAGCAGACGTAAGAAAACCATAACCTACAAGGGGAAGAATATTAGAATGACTGCAAATCTCTCTGCTGAAACTTTTCAAGCTAGCAGAGGATGGTCATGGAACATTGACCTCCTAAAACAAAATAACATTCTACCCAGGATACTGTGTCCAGGCAAACTAAGTTTCATTTATGATGGAGAAAATAAATACTTTAATGACATTCACATGTTGAAGAAATTTGCCACAACTAAAGCAGCTCTCTAAGATATTCTCAGACCTATCCTCCATAATGACCAGCACAATCTGCTACCACCAAGTAAACTCACTCAGAAACTTTTGATCAACTTCCAACTTCCACAGTGGCAAAAGGATTAAAATGTCCATTGGACTTTCAAAAAACTCAATACCCAAAATACTACCAGGCTTATCTTTACTCTCAATTAATGTGAATGGCTTAAATTGTGCTCTAAAGAGGCACAGGTTGGCTGACTGGATACAAAAACTCAGGCCAGATATCTGCTACATAAAAGAATCTCATCTTACCTTAAAAGATAAATATAGACTCAGGGTGAAGGAATGGTCATCTATAATTCAGACAAATGGAAAAAGCAGGTGTTGCATTTTCATTCACAGATACAGTAGGCTTTAAATCCACAAAAGTAAGAAAAGATAAGGATGGTAACTTCATATTTGTTAACGGTAACACTCAACATGTTGAGATTTCTATTATTAACATTTATGCGCCTCAATTTATAAGAGAGACACTAACAGACATGACCAATTTGATTTCCTCCAGCACCATAATAGTCAAAGATTTTAAAACCCCCTTTTGCAGTGTTGGATAGATCCTCCAATAAGAAACTAATAAATAAATTTTAGACTTAAAATTAATCACTCAACAATTGGATTTAACAGACAACCACAGAACATTTCATCCTAACAAAACTGAATACACGTTCTTCTCATCAGCCCTTGAAACATCCTCCAAAATTGATCACATCTTAGGTCACAAGTCTAAGCTCAGCAAATTTAAAAGAATAGAAATTATTCCTTGCATTTTCTTGGACCATCGTGGAATAAAAGTTGAACTAAGTAAAAACAGGAATCTGCATACTCATACAAAAACATGGAAGCTAAATAACCTTATGCTGAATGATAGCTGGGTCACAGACGAGATTAAGAAGGAAATTACCAAATTTTTGGAACAAAAATGATAATGAAGACATGAATTACCAGAACCACTGGGATACTGCAAAGGCAGTCCTAAGAGGGAAAATTATAGCATTGCAAATCTTCATCAAGTGAATGGAAAGAGAGGAAGTTAACAACTTAATGGGACATCTCAAGCAACAGTTAAAGGAGAAACATTCCAATCTCAAACCCAGCAGAAGAAAGAAAATAACCAAAACTGGAGCAGAATTAAATGAATTTTAAAAGAAAAGGATTATACAACAGATTAAAAAATCAAAAAGTTGGTTTTTTGAAAAGGTCAATAAAATAGATGAACCTTTGGCTAACCTAACCAGGAATAAAAATATAAAATCTCTAATTCCATCAATCAGAAATGCCAAGATGAAATAACAACAGACTCCTCAGAAATTCAAAAAATCCTTAGTGAATATTACAAGAAACTCTATTCTCAGAAATACGAAAATCTGAAGGAAATAGACCAATGCTTGCAAGCATGTCACCTTCCTAGACTTAGTTAAAATGAAGTGGGAATGTTGAATAGGCCTATATCAAGGTCTGAAATAGCATCAATTATACCAAATCACCCCAAAAAGAAAAACCCAGGACCGGATGGCTTCACATCAGAATTCTACCAAACCTTTAAAGAGGAACTAGTACCCATATTACTTAACCTTTTCCAAAATATAAATAAAGAAGGATTACTACACAACACATTCTATGAAGCAAAAAATACCTTAATCCCCAAACCAAGAAAAATACCAACAAGAAAAGAAAATTATAGACCAATATCACTAATGAATATTGATGCAATTCAATAAGACCCTAGCAAACAGAATCTAGCAACACATCAAACAAATTATACATCATGACTAAGTGGGTTTTATCCCAGTGTCTTGAGGCTGGTTCAATATACGCAAATCTATAAATATGATTCATCACATAAACAAAATAAAAAACAAAGACCATATGTTTCTCTCAATTGATGCAAAAAAGCTTTTGATAATATCCAGCATCCTTTCATGAACAGAACACTTAAGAATATTGGTAGAGAAGGGACATTTCTTAAACTAATAGAGGCCATCTACAGCAAACCCACAGCCAATATCGCATTGAATGCAGTTAAATTGAAATCATTTCCACTCAGAACAGGAACCAGGCAAGATTGCCCATTGTCTCCACTGCTTTTTAATAATGTAATGGAAGAATGAGACATCACAATTAGGAAAGAAAAGGTGATCAAGGGCATTCATACAGGGTCTGAGGAGATCAAACTTTCACTCTTTGCAGATGATATAATTGTATATCTGGAAACCCCAGGGATTCAACTACAAAACTCTTAGAAGTGGTAAAGGAATATAGCAGCGTCTCAGGTTGCAAAATCAATACTCACAAATCTGTAGACTTTATTTGTACCAACAATAGTCAAGGTGAAAATGTAGTCAAGGACTCTGTTCCTTTTACAGTAGTGCCAAAGAAGATGAAATATTTGGGAGTTTACCTAACAAAGGACATGAAAGATTTCTATAAAGAGAACTATGAAACTCTTAGAAATAGCTGAAGATGTTAACAAATGGAAAAACATACCATGCTCATGACTGGGAAGAATCAACATTGTTAAAGTGTCCATACCACCCAAAGCAATATACAATTTTAATGCAAACACTATCAAAGCACCACCATCATTCCTTAAAGATCTGGAAAAAATAGTACTTCATCTTATATGGAACCATTAAAAACTTTGAATAGCAAACACATTACTCAAAAATAAAAATAAATCAGGGGGAATCATGCTTTGAGACTTCAAACTATACTATAAATCAATAGTGATCAAAACATCATGGTACTGAAAGAAAAACAGAAAGGTAGATATATGGAACAGAATAGAGAACCAAAATATGAACCCAGGTACTCAACATCATTTGATCTTGAATAAGCCTATCAAAAACATTCAATGGGGAAAAGATTACCTAGTTAACAAATGGTGCTGTGTGAACTGGCTGGCGATAGACTGAAACTGGACCCACACCTTTCACCATTAACTAAGAAAGACGCTCACTGGATTAAAGATTTAAACTTAAGACATGAAACTATAAAAATACTAGAAGAAAGTCCTGGGAAAACACTTGAAGAAAGTGGACTGGGAGAATATTTTATGAGGAGGAACACCCCAGGCAACTGAAGCAACACAAAATACATTACTGGGATGAGATCAAACTAAAAAGTTTCCTCACAGCCAAGAACACAGTAAGTAAATCAAGAAGACAGCCCTCAGAATGGGAGAAGATATTTTCCTGTTATGTCTCTGACAAAGTTTTAATAACCAGAATCCACAGAGAACCCAAATGTATTAGCAAGAAAAGAACAAGTGATCCCATCTCAGGGTGGGCAAGGGACTTGAAGAGAAACTTCTCTGAAAAAGATAGGTACATGGCCTACAGACACATTAAAAAATTCTCATCATCCTTAATCATCACAGAAATGCAAATCAAAACCACTTTAAGATAGCATCTAACTCCATTAAGATTAGCCCACTTCACAAAATCCCAAAACCAGAGATGTTGGCATGGATGTGGAGAAAGGGGAACACTTCTGCACTGCTGGTGGGAATGCAAACTAATACATTCCTTTTAGAATGATGTTTGGAGAACACTTGGAGATCTAAAAATAGACCTGCCATTGGATCCTTCAACTCCTCTACTAGGTATATATTCAGAAGACCAAAAATCACTTTGCAACACAGATGTTTGCACCAGAATGTTTACTGCAGCCCGATACATAATTGCTAAGTCATGGATAAAGCCCAAGTGCCTGTTGATCCATGAATGGATTAATAAATTGTGGTATATGTACACCATGGAATATTATGCAGCATTAAAAAAAAATGGAGACTTTACCTCTTCCATGTTTACATGGAGAGCTGGAACATTCTTCTTAGCTAAGTATCTCAAGAATGGAAGAAAAGGTATCCAATGTACTCAGCCCTATTAAGAAACAAATTTATAAGCACCCACACTTTCCAATGAAAGCTATAACCCCACTACAGCCCAAGATGAAGGGGAAAGATGAGAGTGAGGGTAGGATTGGGGGAGGGAGGGTAATTGGTTGGACCACATCTATGGAGTATTTTACAAGGGTACATGTTAAATCTACTAAGGGTAAAACATAAATGTCTTAAAACAATAACTAGAAGAAAGAAAAATGCGGTGAAGGCTATGTTAACCAGTTTGATGAAAGTATTTCAAATTGTATATAAAACCAGCACATTGTATCCCATAATTGCATAAATGTACACAACTATGATTTAATAAAAATAAATAAATAAATAAAAATTGAACAAATATTTTCCCTGCAATTCTGAACTCCCAGTACACCTTGCTCCACCTCGCATGGTGGTCTGAAGTTCTGTCCCCTTCAGGGCCCAGAGGGTTTGGTCATTCCCTGAGATATCTGGGCATAGTGTGGGCCACTGGTCAGCAGCTTGGAAACTGTGGCTTGTGGGGAATCAGAGGAAAGAAAGGAATGCATGAGGGAACAAGAGATGTACCACAACTGCATGGGGAAGGCGGGGGCACAGAACCCTAGTCTTGACTGTGCCCAGAGGGTGGGGTCCAGTCCCTGGTCTTGACTATGCCTGGTGAGCAGAGGTGCTGATGCCTGGTTCATACTGTACCAAGCAGGCAGGGGGCATAGACCCCCATTAGGACTATGCCCAGTGAGCAGTGGTGCTGAAGGTCTTTGTTTGGACTGTGCCCAGTGGGCAGGGGCACTGATACACAGTTGGGACTTTGACAGGCAATTGGTGGCTCATAGGAATAGATCAGATGCCATCCCCTTGAGTTTGCTGAATGGAACTGCCTATGGAATTCTATCTGCTGCTGGAGACCCTTCAATCTCTCTCTGGTGAGCAGTGTTTTTACTGCCTGAGACAATCTGATTGGACTATGGACCAGACCTTTCAACCCTTAGACCCTCTGAGGTTGAGCTGCAGAATTTCTGTAGCAGGAAAGAACTAAATAGTAGGGATGGGGCATTGCAGCTGCCTCTATCTCTCCCTCGCTGAGATTTAAACCTAATACTGTGACTTCCTAGGATAGGGTAGAGGTTGACTGATTTAAAAACAGAACCAGCTTCCATTTGTTGTTGTTATAGCTTTTGGCTGGGGGTGGGTTTGAACACGCCACCTCTGGTATATGGGGCCAGAGCCCTACTCCTTGAGCCACAGGTGTTGCCCAAGCCAACTTGTGTTTTTTCACCAAGCAGCTTCTCAGAATCTCTGGCCACAATTCTGAAAGGGACCTTCATAAGGTTGTAGGGGGAAAAGCCACAATTATAAGGCTTAGAGCTTTGGTAAAAGACTGATCAGCTCCATTACTTTGGGCCCCCAATTCAATCTCACACTACCGGTTTTAATAATCAAATGGCTACAAATAATCATGGGGCAGAACCAACCAAAGAACTCTGGCAACATGAATAATCAAATCAACTCTCCCAAAGAACAAAGTAGATACCACTAAGATGACAGTCAAAGACAAATGTCTCTGAATTGTCAGAAATAGAACTCAGAATATGGATAGCAAATGATGAATAGAATGGAGGAAAAGATGGAAATATAAATCCAAAGAGTAGCTCAAAAGTTGTCTTATGAAATTAATGAATTAAAAGACAAAGTCACCAAGGATATGGACATAATGAGAAAAGATGTAGCACAGCTCAAGAAATGAAAAAATTATTCGAGGAGCTTAGACATTCAGTAGAGTCCTTCAGTAATAAAGTTGACCAAGCAGAAGAAAGGATCTCAGAAATTAAAGACAAGGCTTTTGAATAATCCTAGGCATTCAAAGAGGCAGAAAAATGGAAATTAAGAGTAGAACAGTTTGGCTTGGTGCCTGTGGCTCAGTGGGCTAAGGCGCCAGCCACCTACACCTGAGCTGGTGGGTTTGATTCCAGCTCGGGCCCGCTGAACAACAATGATGGCTGCAACCAAAAAAAAAAAAAAAAAAAAAAAATGGCTGGGCATTGTGGTGGGCGCCTGTAGTCCCAGCTACTTGAGAGGCGGAGGCCGGAGATTTGCTTGAATCCAGGAATTGGGGGTTGCTGTGAGCTGGGATGCCATGGCACTCTATCGAGGGTGACAGCTTGAGGCTCTGTCTCCAAAAAAAAAAAAAAAAAGCATAGAACAGTTCCTGATAGAGCTGTGGATCACTCCAAGAGATCTAACATTCAAGTTATAGAAATTCCTGAAGAAGAAGAGGATGATCCTAAAGTCAAAGTTGCTCTACTCCTAGATATTTTGGAGGGGAATTTTCCACGTATTGCACTAGATACAGAAATTCAGATAGTTGATAGTTTCAGAAACCCAGCAAGACTCATTCCAAATAAAACATCTCTTAGACACATTGTAATCAATTTTGCCAAAGTCAGTATGAAGGAGAGAATATTGCAAGCAGTCAGAGGTAAGAAAAGAAAAAAAGAGAGAAAAGAAAAAAAAAATTACCTGTGAGGGGAGGAATATTAGAATGCCTACAGAACTTTCAGCTGAAATTTTTCAAGCCAAAAGAGGATGGCCATTGACTTTTAATCTTCCAAAACAAAACATCTTTCAGCCCGGGATCTTGTACACAGGTAAATTGAGTTTTATTTGTGATGGAGAAATCAAATACTTTACTGACATACACATGTTAAGGAAATTTGTTGCAACTAAACCAGCTCTCCAGATATACTCAGACCCATTTTCCATAATGACTAACACAATGGTCTACCACCAAAGTAAACTCACCCAGAAATTATTGAACAAAACCTAACATCCATAGTGGTGAAAGGATTCAAAATATCCACTGGACCTTTTAAAAACATGACACCCAAAACACTACCATGCCTACCAATTCTCTGACTTAATGTAAATGACTTAAATTGTCCTCTAAAATGGTACAGGATGTTTGACTGGATAAAACTCAAATCAGATTTCTGTAATATATAAGAGGTTCATCTTACCTTAAAGTCAAGAAAAAAAAGGCTCAGGGTGAAGGGATAAACAACTATAATTCAGGCAAACAGAAATTAAAAAAAAATGTGGGGTTGCAATATTATTTCCAGATACAATAGGTTTTAAACTAACAAAGATAAGGAAAGATAAGGATGGACACTACTAATTTGTTAAGGGAAATACTCGACATGAAGAGAGTTTGATAATTGACATTTATGCATCCTACCAGAATACTCCTCAATTTATAAGGCAAACCTTAACAGCCATGAACAATTTCATATCTTCCTGCCCTATAATAGTTAGAGATTTTAACACTCCTCTGTCACTTCAGGATATATCCTCCAAGAAGAAGCTAAACAAAGAAATAATGTATCTAAACTTGACCCTAGAACAAATGAACTTAACAGACATCTACAGAATATTTAATCCTAATAAAACTGAATACACATTCTTCTCATCAGCCCATGGATTATCCTCCAAAATTGATCATATCTTAGGACATAGGCCAAATATTAGCAAATTTAAAGGAATAGAAATTATTCCTTATATCTTCTTTGACCATCATGGAATTATAGATAAACTCAACAGTAACAGGAATCTTTGTACCCAAACCAAGTCATGGAAACTAATTAACCTTAGGGTGAATGACAGTTGGGTCAAAGATGAGATTAAGAAGGAAAACACCAAATTTTTAGAACAAAGTAATAGTGAAGACACAAATTATCAAAACTTATGGGATACTGCAAAGGCAGTTCTAAGATAGAAATTTATAGCATTGGAAGCCTTCATCAAGAAAACAGAAAGAGTCAATGACTGAATGGGTCATCTCAAGCAACTGGAAAAGAAATAACATCCCAAGCCTAAACCCAGCAGAAAAAAAGAAATAACCAAAATAAGAGCAAAATTAAATGAACTTGAAAACAAAAGAATCATTCAGAAGATCAATGAAACAAAAAGTTGGGTTTTTTAAAGATTAATAAAATTGATAAACCTTTAGCTAGCTTATACAGAGAAAGAAAAGTAAAATCTCTAATATCATAAATAAGAAACAATAAAGGAGAAATAACAACAGATACCAAAGAAATTCAAAAAAATCCTCAGTGATTACTACAAAAAACCTCTATTCTCAGAAATATGAAAATCTGGAGGAAATGGACCAATACCTGGAAGCATGCCATTTTCCAAACCTCAGCCAGAAAGAATTAGAAATCTTGAATAAATCTAAATCAAGCACTGAAATCACATCAACTATACAAAATCTCCCCTCCAAAGAAAAGTCTGAGACCAGATGGCTTTCACTTCAGAATTCTATCAAACCTTCAAAAAGGAACTAGTATCTATATTACATAACCTTGTCCAAAACATAGAAAAAGAAGGAATACTCCCCAACACATTCTGCGAAACAAATATCACCTAATCCCCAAACCAGGAAAGGACCCAACAAAGAAAGAAAACTATAGACCAATATCATTGATGAATATCAATGAAAAAATATTCAATAAGATCTTAGTAAACAGAATTCAATGACACATCAAAAAAATTATACACCATGATGAAGTTGGTTTTCTCGTAGGGTTACAATGTTGGTTCAACATACATAAATCTATAAATGTAAAACATCACATAAATAATTTTTCCTTTTTTTTTTTTGCAATCTTTGGCCAGGGCTGGGTTTGAACCTGCCACCTCTGGTATATGGGGCCGATGCCCTACTCCTTTAAGTCATAGGCGCCACCCCTCACATAAATAAAATTTTTAAAAAGTCCATATGATTCTATCAATTGATGTAGAAAAAGCTTTTGATGATATCCAGCATCCTTTCATAATCAGAACACTTAAGAAAATAGGCTTAGATGGGATATTTCTTAAACTTATAGAGGCCATCTACAACAAATCCACAGCCAATATCATATTGAATGGAGTAAAATTGAAAATATTTCTACTCATATCTGGAACTAGATGATGATGCCCACTGTCTCCATGGCTATTCAACATAGTAATCGAAGTCTTAGCCATTACAATTAGGCAAGAGAAGGCGATGAAGGTATCCAAATGGGTTCAGAGGAGGTCAAACTCTCCTCGCAGATGACATGATTTTATACCTGGAAAAATAAGGGACTCAATTAAAAAATTTTTAGAAGTGATCAAGGAATACAGTAGCATCTCAGGATACAAAATCAATACTTACAAATCAGAAGTTTTTATATATATCAACAATAGTCAAGTTGAAAATATAGTCAAGGACTCTATTTCTTTTACAAAAAGAAGATGAAAATCTGGGAATTTACCTAACAAAGGACATGAAAGAGCTCTATAATGGGAATTATGAAACTCTAATTCAAGGATTCTATTTCTTTCACAAAAAGAAGATGAAATATTTGGGAATTTACCTAACAAAGGAAATGAAAGATCTCTATAATGGGAATTATTTCTGTGAGAAAAGAAATAGCTGAAGATGTTAATAAATGGGAAAATTTACCATGCTTATGGCTGGGAAGAATCAACATTTTTAAAATGTCCATATTACCCAAAGCAATCTAGATTTAACGCAATCCCTATTAAAGCACGAACTTTATTTAAAGAGCTTCAAGAAATAGTACTTCATTTTTATATGGTATCAGAGAAAACCTCAAATAGCTAGTACATTACTTAGATACAAAAACAAATCAGGAGGCATCACGTTACCAGACTTCAGGCTATACTACAAATCTATAGTGATCAAAAAAGCATGGTACTGGCAACAACAGAGAGGTAGATATATGGAATAAAATAGAGAAAATAGGAGATGAACCCAACCACTTACCATCATTTAATCTTTTATAAGCCTATCAAAAACAGTCACTGGGGGAAAGATTCCCTATTTAACAAATGGTTCTGGGAGAACTGGCTGGCAATCACCAAAAGATTCTTTTCTGGTGATCTCTGCCAAAGTTCAACTTTATGTTTCTCTGTATGATGAGGGTCCTCGAACACCAATGATTGAAGTTTCAAGGCTGAAACTAGACCCTCACCTTTCACCAATAACAAAAATTGATTCTTACTGGGTAACATATTTAAACTTAAGACATGAAACTATAAAAATGCTACAAAAGAGTGCTAGGAAAATGCTTGAAGAAATTGGCCTGGGAAAATATTTTATGAGGAGGACCCCCTTGGCAATTGAAGCAGCACCAAAAATATTTGCTTGGGATCTGATCAGCCAAGAGCACACTTAGTAAAGCAAACAGATAGACTTCAGAATGAGAGAAGATTTTTGCAGGTTATGTTTCTAACAAATATCTGATAACTAGAATTCACAGACAACTCACACGAATCAATAAGAACAAACAACCCCATTTCCTTGTAGGCAAGAAACAGAAACTTCTTTGAAAATGATAGGCGAATGGCCAAACACACACATGAAGAAATGCTCAACATTTTCATCATGAGAGAAATGCAAATCAAAAAACTGACAAGTAGCTTGGTGCCTGTAGCACAATGAGTAGGGCACCAGCCACACATTGAGCCTGGTAGAGTAGAGCCTGGCCCAAGCCTACTAAACAACAATGACAACTGCAACCAAAAAGTAGCTGGATGTTGTGGCAGGCGCCTGTAGTCCCAGCTACTTGGGAGGCTGAGACAAGGAGAATCACTTAAGTCCAAGAGTTTGAGGTTGCTGTGAGCTGTGACACCGTGGCACTCTACCAAGGGTGACATAGTGAGACTTCTGTCTCAAACAAACAAACAACTGACAAGTGCCACAGTGAGAAGAAGATATAATTCAAGAGAAAAACATCCAATTTGAAAATGTTACCCCACCTGCCCTGAGTTGTGGAGATGAAGAAGGGAAGCAATGGCTATGGTTTCTATCTGAGGGCAGGGCAGGCTCAGAGCAGAAAGGTCAAATCATCAAGGACATAGATTCTGGAAGTCCAGCAGAGGAGGCTGGCTTAAAGAACAATGACCTGGCAGTTGTTGTCAATGATGGGTCTGTGGAAACTCTGGATAATGACAGTGTTGTGGAAATGATTAGAAAGGGTGGAGGTCAGACTTCACTGCTGGTAGTAGACAGAGAGATAGATCACATATATAAACTGGTTCATTTTCCTCCATTTCTCTACTATCAAAGTTAAGAACTTGCCTAATGGCTCTGTCAAGCAGGATCCAGCTCCTGCTCCTGCTTCTCAGGAGGCATCACATCCAGATGCTACAGAGGAAGTAGATCATAAACCTAAACTCTGCAGGCTGGATAGAGGTGAAAATGGCTATGGCTTTCATTTCAATGCCATTCAGGGTATGCCAGGCTCATTCATCAAAGACGTGCGGAAGGACAGCTCTGCTGACCTTGCTGGGCTGGAAGATGAGGACATCACTGACATGAATGGGGTGAATGTGAGGGATGAACCTGTGAAACGGTGGTGGACAGAGCCTAGAGCAGTGGGAAGAATGTCACAGCTAGTCTGTGGAAAGAAGGCTTAGGACTATTTTCAAGCTATGAAAATCCTATTGTCTCATCCATGGCCGAGCCACTGGATGCCCCCCCCCCCAGATTTCAAAGAAGGAACATTAGTGGCACCAGAGCATGACTTGCACATCGCGAAAGATCAAGCCCACAGCCCAGCCTCACATTCTTCCTCCAATTCTGAAGATACAGATATGATGAGAACAAATAATGGCTTTGGCTGATAGCGGTTTCTGGGTATTTAGACAAGGAATGTGTTGCCACCTGTTTACTGTCACAGGTAAAATCTTCTCTGGAAACCATTCATCATGTGTGATTGTCTTCTGTTATTTCTTAGGGGTGGGTGGCTGTTGCAGATGGCTTCTGTATGATCAACTTAGGAAGAGCTAAGGCAGGCGCCAGATCTTTTCTGGTGATCTCTGCCAAGGTTAAACTTTACGTTTCTCTGTATGATGAGGGTCCTTGAACACCAAAGATGGTGTGTAAATCTGTATTTATGAGAGCTGCTAATTAAAGTATCTGAGCAGATAAGTCTCTTAAAATTATGTTTTTGTAACAATGTTGTGGTTGCTGGAATAAATAACATTAAAAATGCAAAAAATTCTCTTCAAGGTTTTATAGCAGAGGTATTTCACATTGTTTAGATATTTAGAATTAACTCTAGCAAGATAGCAAGACTGAAGTTCCTCAGTCCAGGATAAAAACATGAATTGTGATAGAATTACAAAGAGCAGAATTTCATGGCACTAAAAAGAGTGGAAAAAAGATCATAGGCAGAATTTGAGCATTAAATGTCAGGAATAGTATTTTCTCAGGGAAGTTATTAGCAGGATGATATCACTAGCTTTTAATTTTAGGCCAAGATAATTTCTTTTCTCCATTTTTTTTAACTTTTAAATACTGATAAACACAACCATAGTCTTGCCCTTATTTTGGTTATCTGGTTTCCTGTGTATTCTGAATTTTTAGAGAATAAAGATTACATAAATATGATGTGCATGTTCTATCTATGTTGAGTTTTTTGTCCCCATTTTCACTGTACTATCTTATTAGAAAGCAGAAAGACATGTATAATACACATATGTTTTTTGAAAGCGAAATCTGGAGAAAAATATATGTGAAGATATATGAATTTTGTTGCAATCTAGCCATTAATTTTTTTCTTCAAAAACGACTGTTAGGTAAATCAATTGGCTGCTTGTATTATTGGCACTTGTTATGTAAGTGCCTGTAACATATGAGAAACATATATGAGGAATTGAGGTAGGGAGAAAATACCCTGTAATATGGAATTTCTGTATGGGAACTCAATTATCTGAAATTGTTAAGGAATCTGCTATTCCATATAATTATTTCTTCCCACAGATCACCCCACTCAAAAGTACTAAATTAAAAAACAAAAAATACTCCTTTTAAAATGTGTGAAAAAAGGTCATTGCTTTCTGAAACAGTGAATTCTAATCATAACAGTGATAATAATTTAGCAATGAATTTGAATTCATTCTACTGTAAAATATAAAATGATATTTTCCTTCCAAAGGCTGTTTGTTCCTCTGTAGAAATTAATGATTCTCAGTTCCATTGTAGTTGTGGTTTCGATTTTTCATAATGCACAGCTGGTCTTTCTCTGTCCCCACTATCTGGCTATCACCTCTGTTTACTTCTGTCAGAAAGACAGCATCTAACGGCCACCAACTTTTCTTCTGTTCCTTGCTTACTGTGATTACAGGGGGGAAATTCCTATTTTCACAAGGCATTAGCATTGGATACAAAATAAGAACATATCTTCTGAGTAAGATCTTGAGACTATCTAAACAATGAATTAGATAAGCACCAATCTATGAAGTTTCTGACATCTTTTTTATTAAATATTCAAAGACTTAAAAATCCCTTCTTTTACAATGCTCTAATAGTTAAGGACGAGTATCTACAAAGAAGTAAAACAATAATTTTACCATAAGGACATCTGCTTAATTCACAGTCAGCAAGATGTGGAATCAACCCAAGTGCCCATCAACTCATGAATGGATTAATAAACTGTGGTATATGTGTACCATGGAATACTATTTGGACATAGAAAAGATGGAGACTTTGTATTTGTGTCTATCTTTTGTATTTACTTGGATGGAGTTGAACATTCTCCTTAGTAAAGTATCACAAAAATGGAAAAGCAAGAATCCAATCTATTCAATACTAATGTGAAACTAGTAGGTGAACAACTACGTACACAAATGAAAAACATAATTAAATTCAGGGGGGAGGAGGGAAAGAGGGGTTTGGTGTGCTCTCACCTAAGGGCCACAACATAAGGGTACATGGCCCACCTCCTGGGTGAAGGGCTCAACTACAACTTGGACATTACCTAATAAATGCACACAATGTAACCTAATTATCTATAGGCTCATGTTAATCTAAAACAACAACAGAAGTTAAGGATGATAAGCAAGTGATCTCAATATCCTGTATATTCTAAATTAAATTCCAGGTTTTAACTATTTGTTTTATAAAAAGGATACCAAATGTCAGGTTTTTTCAACTTTAGTGTGTTTTTAATTATATTTTAAATTTAATCGTAATATCTAGTATGTACTAATATGTGCCAGACACTACTTTAATTGCTTTGTATATATTAACACATCAGGCCCTCACAACAGACCTAACTCATAAGTTAAGACTCTCTGTATATTTTATAGGTGAAGAAATGTAGACTTAAGAGATTTTGGACAATTTGCTAAAAAATCAACGTTTAAGTTTGGTCATCAAAGTCCAGAATCTATATGCTTAACCATTTTCCTATAATATCAACTTCATATAAACATATGTTCATCAAATATATATGTAGTTTCTAACATATGTCACACATCTAATATTTATGTTATTTATTAGGTGTTAACATGTTACTTAAAAACATAATTTATATTTGCTATAAGTAAATAGAAAGAAGAAAGAAATGTAGAAAAATGACCAGAAATTCTGCCATACAAATTAATACTTTGATATATTTTCTTTTCTTTTTTTTTCTTTCTTTCTTTTTTTTTTGAGACAGAGTCTTACTATGTCACCCTTGGTAGAGTGCTGTGGCATCACAGCTCACAGCAACCTCCAACTCTTAGGCTTAAGTGATTCTCTTGCCTCAGTCTCCCAAGTAGCTGGACTATGGGTGCCGGCCA